>JBBMKE010432487.1:0-10292 GCA_037834125.1 Lippia alba
ATTGAGGTTATAAACGCTTTCTTATAACCCTTTACTTTCCTGTCTCATTCCTATTCTAAAAATCCGGGCTGTTACAGTTTCGTTATCTCCGTTGAGCTCAAATCAATGATTCAGTCTCAATGGGACTAGCCTCACATTTTTCTAAAATCATTTGGAATCCTGAAATTCACCCGGAGAACAAACTCGAGCCGAAAATGACCCTTAACCACTAAAATGAGTCTCGGACCTACTTAACGCACCTAAAACCTAAAGCCCTAGCTACCCCAGTTGCCCAACACTCTCTCCTCCCTTTCTCTCAGCCATAACTGAACCCCCTCCCTTTTAATTTCCCAAATTATCAGCCATCAAGAGAGTGAAAAGAGAAAGAAAGCAACCTCCATTTTTTTTTGTGAGAATTTGTTGCTCATCTCACCTCAACTCTTCTTCAAATTGAAAGATAAGATTATATTTATGATTGTTAAGTTCTTGTGATTCTTTTAGGTGGAAGAATACATGATTTCTCCGTCTCTTGATTATGAATGGCCATATGGATTGAATAATGGAGTTTTGGAGGGTTTGTGATTCAATCATGCTTCCCTTGGTTTCTTTTGGATTTCATGAGTGATAAATGATCACAAGGCATGTATTAATGTTTGTATGGATGCATTTTGATGGGTAGTTGAAGCATTAAAGATTTTTCATTAATGAGTTTGAAGGTTTTGGGGGAAAACTTGATCATACACCCCATTCTTGCATTTGTGAGTTTAGTTTGTGTTTCATACTTGTATGAATGTTATTTTATGATTGTTTGATGCTTTTTGATGAAGAGATACGAGAAAGAATAACTCTATTTCACATAAGGTGTTTTTACACATCAAAGTGAGCAAAAGAAGTACATAAGGAAAAAGATAAAGTCGTTACATCTTATCTTAATTTTTCATAGGATGTCTCAGTATCTTTCAACACCAAAGTCTCTTTATCAAAGTCTTCCCAACAAAAGAACAAACAACAAATCTTTTACTCTATAGACTGATTAGCCAATCTGCATCCATGTTGGAGTTCAAAAATATCTTTGACTTCTCTTACTGTCGGTCAAGAGGGTCTCGAACTTATGATAATTTGATTGCTTAAGTCGCTTTTGGTCCCTTGCCTACAAAAATGAAAAGGTATTCAACTGAAAAAATTAAATTCATTAGCTCCAAATTCGTGTCCTATTTGGTGTCCCCAATTTCAGTGTTTACGATTCTAATAGGCCTTCCTTTTTCCCAGATTAATGGAGCAAATTGAGAACCAAAAAGATATGTTGGCGGTGGAAGCAGTGAATGTGGCAATAAAGGAGTCATAGCACAATCGAACCCTTAGTTGGAATTATAATGTCAAGAAGCGGATCGAATCTTGAGGAAAGTTCTTGAAGTAAGTTCTCCTATTCGATGAAAAGGTTCGGTAGGAATGGATGGATAAATTTGATGTACCAATTGCAATTTTGAAGAAATCCAACAAAAAGAAAAGGGGACGGGGACAGTATAACAAGAATAGAGGGGAAAGTAATTATGATGATAAAGTTCATTAGATCCTTCTGATTCCTATTATTTGGGGTTTAATGATGCGTTGTTCCGTAGTTATAAACCTACAAAGGGAAAATGAGCAAAAATTTTCATGAAATAAATTAATCTGGAATGAAGTATATAGAGTTGTTGGAAAGAGTTCCGGGTATGGCCGAAGAGTCCTGAAAAGCATGAACATGGGTATAGGAAACTGGCCAATGTGAGTTGAATTCCTGAAAATTGGAGTGATTAGACGCCACTGTTTGTCCACAGCAATCTGGTGATTTGAACTAAGTCTGATCATCATAGTTTAAAGTTTCCATGATGATTGGATGAGGTCGACTGTTTTGCATCTCTGGATTCTCTGAGAATATGGAACAAGAAATTGTAACAATCAACTTAGGTGGCTCGGTGGAAGCATAAATTAAATCTAAAATATCCATGACAATTGAAGCATAACGCCATCAGAATGATGGTGGATAATAGTGTTCCTTGTACTTCTCAAAATTTTTCGAAAATATAGAAGAAGAAATTCTAGCGAATTTGTCGGCTATTTAAATCCAATTGTTTGCTATCCTTTATTGTTATGACTAAAGAGAGCATTTCCTACAAATATAAAAAAAGGTGCAAATTGGATAAATTCTAGTTGGTCATTCCACTGTCGTTGGAGAAGCCATAGCTTCCAACGCGTCAAGAAGACAGGATATGAGAATGAAAAGTTTTAAAGAATGAAAAGTTTTAAAGACGATCAGACTCAATTCCTGCTGCTGCAGCCTCCTCAGTCCAAGAATGAAAAGTTTTAAAGACGAGACTCAATTCCAAGAAAAATATCATACTAATTCGATTCCTTCGTGGATGACGATGCCCGGTTCCATTTTGATTCCTAGCCATGCCAGTTCCAGAAAAGCGCGGGCGAGGCCTCAACAGCATTCTGTTCGATTAGTTGATCAGGTCCTTTTCCAAAGCAAACCGCCACCGTTGGAGAAACTATTGCCGGAGATTGGACCGTCAAAGTGTCCATTATTGCAGATGATTGTAGCACCAAGATTTCCAACACTGTCAGATATTCTGAGAAGCCGCGCCTGTGATTCCAAGCTTGTGATTCCAAGAAGTCAGTTTCCTATCAAGAACTAAACAAGTAATTTGTCCAAATAACAAACACAGACCAATTGCTATAAAAATGAGGCTGGAATTGTATTAAAATAGTGTTTTGAGTTAGAAGAGAACAAGAATTGGGGATGAAAACAATACAGAACACTTAACCAATTTCTTGCCGAACAAGTGACAGAACAACACTACTTAAAGCAACCTTAACAAGCTAGCATAGCTCACAACGTTAACATCACATTAATGGACTCCATGTGATAATCATGTCCATGATCTTCCTTTGGCAACTTCGTATCAGCACTAATCCCCCATTTAAGCCTGGTAACAACCTCTTCTATGCAAGCCAGTGGATCAATTTGAGAATGGATGGACATATCTTTTTCACTCCCAGAATAAGTCCCAGCCCTTGGATTCTTGCCGCATCCATCAACGGTCATGATCTTCTGAGAATAATTGTTGTGGCGTCGTTTTGATGTTTGAACTTAACCCTATCTGAGGGCCAGGATGAAAGCAGATCCAATGGTCCAAGTTTAAACTTAGTTTGTACCCATTACTAACCCATTCCATGACATTATCGTTGGAGATTCCGACAAGCCGTGCCCGTGATTCCGAAAAGTCAGTCGCCAATGGTTCCAAGAAGCCAATCGTCTTTGCTTGCCCTACAAAAGAGAAAGTTGGGGGCCAATCTAATATAAGCAGCGTGGGAATCTTAAATTAGTGATTGCGAGCTTGATGCGTGGGATTTTCTATCAATATACAAAATAAATATTGAAGGAAATTGCGGGCATTTTAGAGATATGTTTAGCTTGAGATGCTCTTCAGTACGTGGATAAATTACTAGCTAAATTAATATGATTTTTCTGTGCTTGCTATTCATTTGGTTCTCAAAGAAAAAAGAGGAAATGCAGAAGGAAAATTTCAATTCCTTGATAATTTACCTTAATTGATTTACCCATAGCTTCTGACAATTAGCTCCAAAATCGATGCGTGATCTACGTGAATTTCCAAATTAATAATTTTTTTTAAGAAAAAGGAAAACCTTGCATCCACGACAATAGACGAATGGAGAAGAATATATTCACATACGGAGGTCTACAAACGCTACAAAAAGAAAATGGTAAATTAGGTAGGGCCCATTTGAAACCATGCGTCGCTGTTGTGTCAACTTGCTACTCAAAATTAAAAAAATTGAAAGGGCAAGTTGAATGAATATTCTCATTGGGAGATTTTCGATGGCCTATTACTATTTTCCAGAAACAATGGCATATTCCTCGCTTTCAATTCCACATTTCAATGGTCAAAATGATCCGGATGTGTACATTGAATGGGAAAGGAAGGTTGAACTTGCTTTTGATTGCCACAATTATTCAGAAGAGAAGAAGATTAAGCTTGTAGCGGTTGCTTTTACCGATTATGCTATTATTTGGTAGGATCAGTTGGTTGTGAATAGATAAAGGAATGGAGAATTTTCAATTCAAAATTGGAATGATATGAAGGCTGCACTGAGGTGAAAGTTTGTTCCATCTCATTATTATCGAGATTTATATTTGAAGTTGCAAAGCTTGAGACAAGGTTTTAAATTGTTGAAGAGTACCATAAAGAAATGGAGATAGCAATGATCCGTGCTAATGTGGAGGAGGATCGAGAGGTAACTGTGGCTTGATTTATTTGTGGTCTTAATCAAGAGATAGTTAACATTGTGGAGTTGTATCATTATGTGGAGCTAGATGACGTAATGCACATGACCACGAAAGTAAAAAGGCAATTCAAAGGGGGAGAAAGAACATCAGTCAAGTTTGAAACATCTAGTTCTTCAAACTAGAAATTAAAATGGAGTACTACCTCAAGGGCCGAAGAAAATTTGCCAGGGGCATTGTATATAAGCCTACACTAAAGGGTCACAATGAGAAAGATAACACCTCTACTGTGACACCTCGCTCACTCACACGTACAGGTAAGCGACACGTGTGAGTTTAATTACATAATTTATTTTATTAGTTATGTGATTTGATGCTCTTATATGAATTATGTTCCTATATTCCCTTCTTAATTTGAATAACTTGAATTATATGCGTTAATTGAATTCTTTCTCGTTCAAGAAATATGTGAATTATGAATTTGAATACCGAGCATGCCATATGTGAATTATATGACTCTTGGACTCATTTGTATGATTTAATTTATGTTTTGGACTTATTTGAATTAGTTTGGACTTAAGTGATTTTGTTTTGGAACTTGTTGGGCATTTTTGCAAATTGGCCAATTTGAGTCTTGAATCCGTATCTTGAGCTCGGGAACTCAGATTCGAGTTCCGTCACCTCCATTGAGTATGAATCGACAATTTGGATTCAATAGGACAAGCCTCATAACTTTTCGACTTCGTTTTGACCCCCTTACAACTCAGATTTCTCCGTACATGCCTACTAAGCCCCCATGAGCCTACCTAACCCCTCACTATTACTTTATTGACTTTTCTTGTCCCTTTTACACCAAAAATCAGTACTTTCTCCTCTCCCACATGCCAAAACCGATTCCCCCCAAGAAGAAAAGAAGAAGAGAAGCTCCAAGTTCATACCTCCATTGTTGAACCACCAAAGCTCAAGATTTCTCCTATTCTTGCATCCTCTTTTCAAGGTAAGTTAAGATTCTTGAACTTCTTGTCTTTGTGCTTCTTCTCATATATGTAGAACTTGGATTTATGTTAGGGAAGTATGAGTTTGGATTTTGAGTGAACAGTCAGGGTTTTGGAGATTTTGTGGCTTCTTGTGTATCTTTGGTTCTTGATGGCTTTAATGCATTTATGTTGATCCTTGATGCCTATTTTTTGATTATTTATGATTCTTGATGTTGGTTGTTGGTTGGGACAAGTTTCACCATTTATGCACTTGGGGGGTTTTGGGCATTAAGCATGAAATTCTTGCCTATATTCTCAATTTAGATGTAATATGTGTTTATAAAGTAATTCTTGGCATGAACGTTGTTTGTGGTTTGGTTTAAACCCTTGGAACTCTTGAATCCCTTGATCCCATTCTTCCCCCTTTATGTTCTTGAGGTTTGTGATAAGTTAAGACTTGGTTTTGTATGTTTTGGTGAAAGGAATTGGAGTATTTGGTTCATTATGCACTCATGTATGCCGGTTTGCCTCGTTTGAGCCCTTATGATCGTTTTTGCTTGAAACCTTTGATGTTTGAACTTGTATCTTGCTTCTTGGATGCATTTTGATGTCTTGAGGTGTTGGTGCATGAATAAATGATTATATATTTGTGTTTGATTTGGGTTTTAAGTGTTTATGCTTGCCTTAGCCTTGTTCTAGCCGATTTTACCTTGTTTTGGGCTATTTCCGGCTCTGATGGGGATCCACAGCTCTGGATCCTTGTCCTAAAGCCATGGATCTTGTTAGAAGTTTCTGGAGTGTTTCTTCAAAAACATCCACGGTCGTGGAGAATTATCCACGGCCATGGATTGTTCTGCACTCCGTTTTCTCCATTTTTCTCGTTTCTCTTATTGTTTCTTTGTTTGCTTAGTTCTCTCCCATAACCATTATGACTCCTATGCTTTCTTATTATGTTTTATTATATGTTACCTTGAATATGTTGGATTTTGGTTTGATTTTGAGTTTATTTAAATGAGATATGATTCAATATGTCTTATATAATACATTTGTGTACTTCATATGTATTCATTGCATTTATGAGCATTGTCGAGCGTCTAAGTGGTTCATTTTGTGTCTAAGTTTGTATATCTATCTCCAGTTTGCTCAAGTGCATCAGGGTGGTGTTTCGTGGTCTGTTTTGATTCTGGGGTGAATCACGTGTTTGGTTCTTGGCTTCGTCGGTGTAAGGTGAGATTAGGTTATAGTTAAACCCTATGATATGTGCCCGTATGCCTTGTATGTGAACTATAGCCTATGTATGCTTTGTTTTGGTTTTAATTTGATTCATTATGTTCGGTATCAACTACACTTTAAACTGTGTGCTTCTTATGAGCCAGGAGATACGAGCAAAGAAATTATTATGGATTGGACACGGAGAGGTATGTAAAGTGTAGTTGTGGTAAGGTGAGGTATGCATCCTATGTATAAATTGTATGTTTCTGATTCATAGCGGGTTAAGTATGTGTTCCATATGAATCCTCTGTATTGGTATGTTTTTGGGCCCATAAGGTGTGGGTAAGGGAGACCCGGGACGACCATCGGGGTCGCCGGTTATGACCCCTGTGCACATGCTCCATATGTTTCTAGGACTAACCCAGAGCCCACCAGGAGGTTTGGTTGGGTGATGAGAACTTGAGGGTTTGAGTGTGCGAGCTCCCATCATCTGACTGGATGGTTAGGGTCGCGCAACCCTTCCATCACCGGAAAAAGGAGGTTTGATTCTGAGTCTATATTTCTATATGAATTCGCATGATTTGTATGATTCTTTTGAGGAGCCCAGAATGGGATTTGTCTACTCGTACCTGTCGAGTTTTGTATGTATGATTCGTTAAGGGTTGTGAAACGGGGATAGATTTCTAAAATAAGATAAAATGTGAATCTTTTGAATACATAAGCCTGAATATGAATTGAATCCTTTTGAATTAATATGATTTGGTATGATTCGATATGTTTCTTTTGATTTGAGTTACATGAATCCATTAAGTTTTGTTTCACTTTGAATCCCTATAAATATATACGTATCAAGGGTAAATCTTTGGTACGTAAAAACTGTTCCCGAGTTAATGAACCATACATGTACTTATAATATGTCTTGCTCTATATATGTAGCGTGTGTGGGTAGCCCATCACTCAATCGAGTTGTATGACTGACCCTCTCCCTCCCCAATCTTTTAATGTGTAGGTTTTGCTTGAAGTGGAGCTAGACAGAGCCTTGTCAAGTCTTTTGAGTCGGTCGGGTTGTTTAGAGAGTCTCTGCGTTCGCACATGTATTTAGTGTATGTTTGAATCAACTTTGTAAGATTTGTGTATGAGAAATTATGTACTCGTGATTTGAATTGCCCTTGTCAGGATTTGATTATGTATAAAAGAGGCCTGAGGAGCCCAAGTTTTTTTGTGGACTGCATGTTTAATTTCTGCAGGCCCGTTGTAACGCCCGAGCGCAAGGCGCCACATTCGCCGCACCGAGACCCAACCCGTATACGAAATGGATAATCCATACACGAGCCGAATCACGGCGAACGGGGACACAACACACCTGCTATACTAGGCGGGCTAACCCTTAAACCAAACATCAATACCAAATACTAAAAGAAATCAAAGTAAAGCTGTAAAAGCGGAAACATTCATATCGTATAACATGTACAATGAGCTACAAGCTCCAACTTACAAAATCAACTAACAATGGCCTTCACAGCCTTAGTACATCATAAACGCCCAACTGTATATGGTACAAAATAATATGAGTGTATGTGATACAAAAAGAAAAGTGCTAAACCTAAATGCAAGACCTAAAAGACTTGTATTTTTGCCTAGCACTCCCATGACGTGCACAAAAGAACTGAAGCAACACCGAGTTCAATCTATAAGAGACTGGTGGGTATAAAACATGGCATATAATATAAATATCGCTGTATTGAAGCACATACATGCAAGTCATAATCCTATGAGAAGTTTTTCAATGATTTCCCAAGTGGGCAAAGATAAGAAAGCATCAATGGGATTACAACGATCAAATTTAGCTATTCATTATGTCATTCATGGCCTGGCGAGTGGGCGTACATAATCTCCAACCTTCTACTCGTTTAATCATTATTCATTCATTCATACATTATCATGCAATAATTCTTATGTGCACATACATTCGAATCCATAATCATCCTTTCACATACTCCTTTTTCCTTCGGGTAATGGATGGGCTTGCAATTATGGCTAGTGGGGTACATGAATCCTTAAAAGCCAGGTTAGCCTTTTCTCGTCAAAACTCTTGACGAGGTCGATTTTGCCATTAAGAGGTTGGAACTAGTGTGAGGGATCACCGTCGGTCCTTGCCTTCGCAGATAGCCACTCACACCAAGTCCCTAAGCCCGTGTACATTCATGCTCTTGCCAAAACATTGGATAGGTTCATAAAAGAAAGGCTTTACGTTTGAAATCATTTACTTTAAAAAAACTCGATATTATATAATACTAATTTGTCTCAAAACTTTGCACATAAGGGATATATCGGGTCAATATAGCTAATAGAAGAGAAACCCACCTTACAAGACAATAGTGGTGGCACAAGAACTCAAAGATCATCCACGTCTCCGATCGGACCTGTATCTATGCAAGAAAACGTGAAGTGAACTCATGAGGACCACATACGACATACGACAACATCATGCACATGATACGGGATCACTATTAGAAAAACAGCCTGTAATGACACCCTTTTATGATGCTTTTATTTTGCCGTCTCCAAATATAACCTGTTGTGACGCTTTTTCATTAATTGATATTTATATTTATTTAAATTTATCTAAAGAGTATATATTGAATATATTATTAAATCAATTGAAATTGCTAAGACATTTTTGCACTTAGCGTCACAATAGGTTGGAGATATTAAGACGCTATTGTAAAAGCGCCCTAATATTGTGTATTATAGTGACACTTTTTTTTAAAGCGCCCTAATATAGTTAGATATAAACATATCCTCTTTCTCATTTTCAGCTGAAAAAATGGAGGGAATGAAATTGGTGAAAAGGAGGGAAGTAATTGAGCTCTGAAAATCCGGAGGAAAGCTTCACTTTCCAATTTCATCTTCAATTTGTACACTGCACTTTTCAATTTTGCTAGAATTTGGCCTGCAAAGAAAATCCACAATCACTGAAGAAGTCTCGTTTCTGGGTTTAGAGCATTTGTGCATCTTGACCTCCAGCACCAGCCTCCACCGACGATACTGGGGATCTCCGGCACCAACCTCCAGTGCCGGCCGTATCATCCTCGTTAAGGTGAGTATGAAACCCTAAACCCTTTTTTTCTTCTCTTTCTCCATTCAATCGGAAACCAAGAGTAGATTTCCCCTTTTGGTTTTTGTGTATGGAGGTTTAATAAAAAAAAGGTTTAACTGGAAGACTTCAGAAAAAAAGGCTCCGTAAAATGATATCGGGTAGGCTAGGGTTTCGATTTCAAAATCTGGGAGGGGTAAAATTAAGTCGAAGTGCGATTTCAAATTGAATCCATCGAATTCGTCAACTTTTTTCAGGTAACAATGAGATCTTACTCTGCTTCATGATTGTTAATGTTACTTTTCCTGGTGCTCGATTTTGTTTCCTGTTAGTCCAGGACCTACATCAGTTACCACACCATCAGCTTCCATACCTGTTGTTAAGAAGAAAATAAGGTTCTGATAGAGGCATGTGTAGAATGGAGTTGATAATTGATTGCACTCAATGCCCTTGTATAATGTCTACTTAATATAAAGAATCCCATGACTAAAAAATCTTAACAAGTCTAGTGAAACTTTGAAATTTGCTAAAGAAAACTGCAGCGTACCTCACATACGCTGTCCCCGAAAATGCATGTGCTTAGTTTTGACCCTCAAATCTTCATTCTTTTCTCTTGTGTAGTTTTTCTATCAGTTTCAATTTTCCCCATTGAATATTCAAATTTTCTTCAAATTTTCTGTGAGCTCTTTTAATTAATAGTTTCACACCTTTTATGAGATTTTTGAATACATGTATTTTT
>JBBMKE010432507.1:0-10290 GCA_037834125.1 Lippia alba
ACTTGTTTTTGCTTCTTTTAGTTTAGCGTTTTTGTCACGCGTCCTTACTAGCCGTTGGACACGTGTTTTGTATTTATTTGGCTTCTGTAATGCTTTGTAAGTGTAATCTTTCATTATTGAATAAGAAATTTTCAGATCCAAACCCTAGTTTTGTTGCTTCCGTTTCTGCGCAGCCATTGGAAACCTCTGGTTTCTTCATGGTATCAAGAGCAGGAATACCAGATCCTGTCTTGTTGCCTCATTCTCGTGATAAATCAGTTTGGTTTCTTCTGGATTCGTACCTTACGTTTCCGGATCCGTGAGGTTACGGTTCGTTTTTCATAGATCTATTTCTATAGCTTTCAGATCTGTGTTTCTTCTCGATTATATTTTTTTAGCTAGATCTGTGTTTTTCACCGCTTATTCTGTTTCTTCCTTCATAGATCTGGTTTTTTATCTTCCAGATCTGTGATTCTCCGATTGCTTCGCGTGCGTTTCGTGTTTTCCTATCTCCTTACCGATTGTTCCCTGTCCTCTTCTGATTCACCGCTTTGTCATGTCTCTTGACGATAAGAACAAGGCAGTGACTACTGCATCTTCATCCTCTCCTCAGGATGATTCTCTGAATATTTCCAATAGCGATTCCTCGCTTCTTTCAGTGGTTACCGTCACTATGGACGGTAAAAACTACCTTACTTGGCGGCGAACCATGAAAATCGCCCTTGAATCCAAGATGAAACTTGGATTCGTTGATGGCAGCATCGTTGTTCCATCTGTTGATGACATCTCCTACAAGGCCTGGAAGCGTGTAGATAGTACTGTGAAGGCCTGGATCCTTAACTCTCTTGACAAGGAGATTCATCAAAGCTTCTTATATGCTTCCACTGCCAAGGAACTCTGGGAGGACTTGGATCAGAGGTATGGTCAGTGCAATGGACCATTGTTGTATCAATTGAAGCGTGATTTGAGTTCCATCTCACAAGGTAATCTCTCCCTAGCGTCTTATTTTAATCGATTGAAGATTCTGTGGGATGAACTTGGAAACCTGAACAATCCTCCCCTGTGTGAGTCTGGTAAAACTTGTGCTGTTTCTCGGTATATAACTGAATCTGAATCCTCTGACATGCTGATTCAATTTTTTATGGGTTTAAATGATTCATACAATGCTGTTAGGAATCAGATATTAGTCATGGATCCCCTTCCCTCTGTTAATAAGGCATACTCTATTATATCCCGTGTTGAATCACAAAGAGATGTCTCTGTAAATTTTAATGATGTTCACAGTCAATCTGTAATGTTCTCTAAGAATGTTGGTAGAGGGAATGGAATGGGTAGGGGAACCAAGAGGAAGGATAAGCTTGACAGGCACTGTAACATCTGTAATAGCAACACACACAACACTGATAACTGTTTCAAAATCATTGGGGAACCTGACTGGTACAAGGCCTACAAGGAAAGTAGGACCAGTGGAGCTGGCCCTTCTAAAAGAACTTTCAAGAATTTGGCCAATACTGTTGCTGATTCTCCTCTGGACCTAAATCCTGAGCCCACTCAGTCTGGTAACCCTTCTCCTGCTGTTAACATATCTGATCTTATTAGACAGGAGTTGGTTAAGTTTTTCAGGGAGAAACAGGCTGGAGGCTCAGAGCAGTTTCATTTTGCATCTGAGTTTTCAGGTATCACCTTAAATCATATTTTTGTTATTAGTGATAAACTTACTTCTTCACACTGGATTATAGATTCTGGAGCCACCAGCCATGTTTGTTCTAGTTTGGAGATGTTTACTACTTATCATGATCCTCATACTAATATACCTATATACTTGCCTGATGGAACTTGTCATATGGTTCAATTTATTGGAACTGTAAAACTTTTCAATAATATTGTGCTGGAAAATGTTTTGTATGTTCCATCTTTTAAATTTAACTTGATCTCTGTCAGCAAAGTTACCCTAACCACTGACAGTGAATTTGTTTTTTCTAAAACTGATTGGACCTTGCAGGTCCAGAAAACTAAGGAGATACTTGCATGGGGAAAGATTCATAATTCTCTTTACATATTAGACATTACAGATTTTATCATTAACCATGCTACTGTTGTTTCAGATACTTTGTCTTTACCTAATACTGCTTGTAAGTCCCTTAAGGGAACTTGTAATAATTCTGCTGATGTTGGCAGCAGTAACAATTGTCTTTCTGTTAAGGCACTGAGCCATCATGTATGGCATAAAAGGCTAGGTCATGCTTCTGAGACTGTTATGAAGCATCTGCAACTTTCAGTAAGTTTTGATTCTGATTTCTCTATGTGTGAAGTTTGTCAAAGGTCTAAGCAGCATAGGCTTTCTTTTCCTGCTAGACAAATTAGTTCTAAAGAGCCCTTTGATCTCATACACATAGATCTTTGGGGGCCCTTTAGAACCAAAACCCATTCAAATTGTCAATATTTTCTCACTATTGTTGATGACTTTTCTAGATGTGTTTGGACATTTTTGATGCCTCACAAAGATAATACTTTTTCTTTACTTAAAAATTTTCTAAAACTTGTCCAAACACAGTACAATAAAAGGATTAAAATCATCAGAAGTGATAATGGAAGAGAATTTGTAAATTCTGATTGCAAACTTCTCTTCCAAAATTATGGTATCACACATCAAACTACTTGTGCTTACACTCCACAACAGAATGGGGTTGTGGAGATAAAGCACAAACATCTTTTACAAATTGCTAGATCTCTTATGTTTGAATCTAATTTACCCCTTCAATTTTGGGGTGATGCAGTCCTTACTGCTACTTATATCATTAATAGGTTGCCTAGTAGAGTAATAAATTGGCAAACTCCTTATTTTAGATTGATGAATGTGGATCCTTCTTATGATAACATCAGAACTTTTGGTTGTCTCTGTTATGCAGTGGACAATGGCCCAAATAAGCATAAGTTTTCATCTAGATCTTTTAAGTGTGTAATGATTGGATATATAAGTGGTAAAAAGGGGTACAAATTATATAATCTGGACTCTAAGTCAATCATTGTTTCTAGAGATGTTGAATTTTTTGAGGATTTCTTTCCTTATAAGTGTGAGAATGACAAATCCTTCCCCACTCCTAATCAGGTTGACAAAGGTTCAGACCCTTTAATAATTACTTCTGATAATGATGCCAGTTTTCCTTTCCAAGTCTTGGATTCTGATGATGCAGATTTATCTGTTGATGATAACAATAATGCTCAGTCCACTGATTCTTTTGTTTCTCAACCTAGGGTCAGTAGTAGGGCTAGAGGTACACCTAAATGGATGGCAGATTATGTTTGTAACTTTACTTTCTCTATGCCTCATCAATCTGACAGTCATAGTTTATTTGCTTTAAAGCATGATTTGCCATATGCTGAATCTTACAGAGTTTTCATGGCTAGGATTTCCTCTGTTCCAGAACCTAACACTTACACTCAAGCTATTAAATATCCTGAGTGGGTGGAGGCTATGGACAAGGAAATTCAAGCTCTTGAAGATAATAAAACTTGGGATATTGTTGACCTACCTACTGGTAAGAAGCCTATTGGCACAAAATGGGTTTTCAAAACAAAATTTAACAGTGATGGTTCAGTAGAAAGGTATAAAGCTAGATTAGTAGCAAAGGGGTTTAAGCAAATTTTTGGTATTGATTATTTTGATTGCTTTTCTCCTGTTGCTAAGTTAGTCACTGTCAGAGTTTTTCTTGCTGTGGTTACTATTAAAGGTTGGGGGTTATATCAACTAGATATAAATAATGCTTTTTTGCATGGTACACTTGATGAAGATGTCTATCTTTCACCCCCTGAAGGATATACTAAAGCTACTGTTGGTCAGGTCTGTAAGCTAAATAAATCCCTTTATGGGCTTAAACAAGCTTCCAGGCAATGGAATCTTGAATTTACAAATAAATTGTTATTATATGGGTTTGTGCAGTCTCCTCATGATCATTGTCTCTTCACTTTGTCCAGAGATTCTTGTTTTATTATGTTGGTGGTTTATGTTGATGATGTCCTGATTTCCGGTTCTGATGATTCTGTTATTTTGGACATCAAAAGATATCTGCACAATGAATTTACTATTAAAGATTTAGGGACTGCAAAATATTTTTTAGGGCTTGAAATATTCAGATGCTCTAATGGTATGATGATTACTCAAAAAAAGTATATTTCAGATTTATTATCTGATGTTGGTCTTGATAATGTCAGAACTGCTTCTACCCCTTTACCTGTTGGCCATAAGTTCACTATTACAACTGGTACTCCCTTTTCTGATCCAGCTAAGTACAGGCGTTTGATTGGACGATTGTTGTACTTGAATCTTACCCGGCCTGACTTAAGCTTTGCTGTGCAACAATTAAGCCAATTTGTGTCTGCTCCCATGCAGGAGCATTGGGATGCTGCTATGCATATACTTCGCTATCTTGCTGGTTGTAAAACAGCAGGTTTGTTCTTTCCAGTCTGCAGCACTTTTAAGCTTCTAGCTTACAGTGATGCAGACTGGGCTGCTTGTTCCCTCACACGTAAATCACTGACAGGGTTCTGTATTTTGTTAGGTCAATGCTTGGTCTCCTGGAAATCCAAGAAGCAGACAACTGTCAGTAAATCCTCTTGCGAAGCGGAGTATCGCAGCTTGGGTGCCACTGTGGGGGAGTTACAATGGCTCAGCTATCTTCTTGCAGACTTACACATTCCAGTGCATCTGCCTATTCCGCTTTGGTGTGATAATCAGGCGGCCATCCACATCACTCAAAATCCAGTGTTTCATGAACGTACGAAACATCTGGAAATTGATTGCCATGTAGTTCGTAACCAGTTCAAGCTTGGGTTCATATCTCTCGAGCATATTTCTACTTCTCACCAGTTGGCTGATTTGTTTACTAAATCTCTTGGGGGTCCTTCTTTCAGACGTATTCTGTGCAAGTTGGGCTTTCTCTTCAACGAAGCTCCAACTTGAGGGCGGCTGTTGACTTTCTTGTATTTATTTTTTTTTCTTTTCTTTTATCTTTCTTATTAGTGTCGTACTTGTTTTTGCTTCTTTTAGTTTAGCGTTTTTGTCACGCGTCCTTACTAGCCGTTGGACACGTGTTTTGTATTTATTTGGCTTCTGTAATGCTTTGTAAGTGTAATCTTTCATTATTGAATAAGAAATTTTCAGATCCAAACCCTAGTTTTGTTGGTTCCGTTTCTGTGCAGCCATTGGAAACCTCTGGTTTCTTCACCTTCTTTTTCTTTTTGTCAATTTCACTATTGTGTTTGTTTGCCCGGTTTAATATGGAACAATCTTAGTATTTGTGCTAGAAAGAAACTTGTTATATGCGACAATGCTCGTTTCGTTTGCAAAAAAAAAAAAAAAAAAGTCAAAAGTCGACAGCCCAGGTGTAATATTCCATATTTATGTGAAATTTACTTACATTCAGTTAAATGTGTTAATTTAAAATTTCAGAAAGAATATATTAATAAAAGATGATAATTTTTCAAAACAAGTAATAAAAAATGTATTCTTAGGTCAGCAAATCAATCTAAATAACTAACGCCACGTGTCATGATTTTTATATATGAAACATTAGTACTAATTTCTTGAGTGCTCGATCTCCTTCAAACCAAACAGTAGTGTGGATGCCACAACTTAACCTAAACAATAGAAATTGTCTCAATCGAGTCTCCAATGTCTCGATCTAGTCTCCCTCGATAGGTCTATTCTCGAACTTACAATATAATATAATTTGTATTTAACGTTGAATCCTCTACGAATTTTGTACTAGGCAACGATACTACCCTGCCAACAAATTTGTAGATGCATTAATTAAGACACGCTGAATATGTGTACCAAATTTACGTACAAATACTCACATTATAAATACCTAATAATTAGTAAACATAAAGACTCTAATTTTAAAATCAATCAAATTATTTATGATCAAAGACACTTATAATCAGATTCGATTCATCATTCTTTTTTAATTAAAAAACATCCAAATTCGATTGATCACATTAAAAATCCCTGGTTAACATCCCAAAATCTCAAAAGAATTTTGCAAAGTTGCCGTATTCGTCGTGTCACACAACTATGCTAAATTTCTTGATCTATCTGGAAAAGTACGTAATACGTACCAAGTGACAATTTATTTTGGTCAAGTGGTATGATAAAATCATGTTATTTGGTACCACGCTAGCTAGGTTTGATTTTAAGGAGACTATATATATCATGTTTGGGATAGGTCTCATGATCTTATCCAGCTTGTAAAGCGGGGGTTTGAATCTTGTAAAATCGACCAACTTGATTAAAGTGGGTGGAAATTGTGTTCAAATATTGGACAAAAAAGATAAAGGGGTTCGAATCACTTAAAAAGATATACGTACCAACATGTGTAATTAAACCTCAAATGGCCTTCCAAACCTCTTCAACCGGCCCACAGATTGTGACAAGATGGATTAAATTTTGATTTATTTTACCTTTTTGGTAAAGGTAATTAATATATATCATATGAATGTTTTTAGAGTAAAAAATAGCGTACATAGGCTCACTACCCCCATTTTAGGATCGTTGATCGGTATTCTGTTAGTTTTCTATTGAGAATTCCGACAGAATCTATATATATATATATATGAATCTACTGAATTCAGGTGTTGTTTGACTCGTTTCTCAAGAGAAATTTAAGATATATGTAAATACAAAGTCAAAAATAAAATATATATAACTTCGATCATCGCCTTTTTTTTGGTCAGGTGTCTTTCTTTCTTTCTTTCTTTTTTATCAGGGATAATCTTTTTTTTTAGAAAGCGGAGAATTTGTTGGTTTTTCGTTAGGAATTCCATAAAAAAATCCACAGATTTCACTGTTGATTATTGGCACTTGATATAATTTTTAGCAAGGTATCGATTTCTTGGAAGAATAAACGAGCAAGGTTGAGACCAATAAATTAGCACAATTGGGATTAATGATAATTATCAATCTGTCCTCTCTTTCGTTCTTTTTTGTTTTGAGGATATAAATAAAGCCACAACTTGGTTTTATATGTATGAGATAAAGAAGTATACATCACAAGTAAGCATTAAATTTTGGGAAAGAAAATGGTTCATTTTTAAATCATATATGGAGTTATATTTCCAAAATACAGACATTTCGTCTCAGCTGGCATGCATTTTTTATTTCATGAGTACTATATATTTTTAGAAATAAAATGTTATTGTATTGTATTACATAAATTACTTTTTATATAAAAAATTTGAAAAAATGTTATGTATTATCGTACTCATAATTATGTCATGTATGTATCGTCATATTCATTTCCGTAGATCATAACTTATAATGATATATCTATCTCCAAGATATATATATATATATATATAATCATATTGTGTAATTTAAGAAGGCAATTAAGTTTAATAAATATTAAATAATATCTCATTGTACGTAAAACATTTTAATAATTTGATTTGTTCACGACCACCCAGATAATGCTAATGAGGAAACATCCATTACCTTTTGAAAAATTTGCCCTAGTCCTCACCTTAAATCAGCGGAGTAGCCAGAATAAATTTCCACTAAAATCAGTGAAAGCTGTATTAAAAATATTATATATATAGTTTATAATCTTGATTAACTTTATTTTTTGATAAGTGAGTCCCTTTATTGATTATCATTTTAATCCAAATAAATATTAATAATATTTTTTTTACCAAAGATATTGTTATTTTATGACCCAGAGTCTCTTTTAATGTAATTATACTCTTTTACTTTGTTAAAACATTGTTAATAAATAAACGAAATCATTCATCATTTCATTTCATATTTTTAAGTAAATATAAGAGAAAATTCTAATATTCGAAAGAAAAAATATTAAATAGAACCTTTGATGCACGAATACTTTTTAAAATATTATTTTGTGTTATGTCAAATATAAATCCGCACTCTTCACGTAAAAATATTCGAAAAAAAAAATTTATATCGTCGTATCCGTGCCTTAAGTGTGTCTTTAAGTACATCATAGAAAAAACCTAGAGATGTTAATTCCTCCCCGTTGGCATAAGTTGCGGAGGACGTTGCTGTTTTAAGCATGGAAGAACACGTTAATCACACCTATATCTACTTTTGCATTTCCTTCTTTTTTTTTTTTTTTTTGTGGATTCGTTTACTATTCCTTATTCGTGATAACATAATATAATAAGTAAGCTTAAACCAACTTTAATATAAGCTTATAATAATTCCATCTCTCATTTTTAGAGACGTTTTCCCTATAATAACACAAAACCCTAATTTTGGTGTCGAATAACGTCAAATTTTCACTGATATATATAGCTCAAATTAAATGTTACGAATTATACGATTTCAAGCTTTAAATAGTTCGATGCAATTTGCTGTCGTCTAAAATTTACAAATTACGGTCGTATTAATAACAATTGATCAAGCTAATTGAGCCAAAACTTACTACATCAATTTTAAGATAGATAACAAAATTTTGGTACTTAAATTCAACTTATTTTGAGTTATTTTTTTCACCAAAAGGGATATTAATTCAATTATACATGTGGATTAATGTGGGAAATACCCCTTATTGGAATCCTGGCTTGGTGGAGTGCTACTGAAAATATCACTCAATAGATTCAATTATCTTGACTGCATAAATATTCCCTGATTTAAACAAGAATTGAAAGAAAAATGTGTGAATAGGAAAGGAATTACACTTCGAGTATTTTAATGGTCAATTGCTTGGGCACGCCAGAATTCCCTCCTTTATAAAAAAGGACGTTAATTGGTTTTCTTACTGTTTTATTTTTGATTATTTATGATACATGAATATCACAATACGGTGTCATGATATTGAACTAATTGTAAAGTACGAGACTTTTTCCATATCGGTTGTGTAAACAATTGGTATGAATTTTATAAACCAAACGAGTATTCTCTCCTAACAAGCTAGCATTTTGAGATGAGTTCGATCTCTTGTTTGATCTATAATAATTGGTATTAAAATCGACTCAGTAAGAAACTTGTGGGTTCTTTCTCCTACTTTTAATTTTTCACATTAGGAATATCAAATATAGCTCTGATATAGGGATGCGAACAAGTCGATCTTTTACATAATAATAATAATTATTATATTATAATTATGATTATTATTATTTAAAATTTTTAATATGCAGGCTCGCAAGCCGACAACCGACTCGAGTTCAAGCTTGTGACGAGTCAACTCACCAAATAAACTTGCGAGCCAGCTCAATTCGTTTAATTTGTATGCCTAATTCGATACAAATGTTCAATATAAAACGATACAACAAAATAATATTTGTAAAAGCTTTCATGCACTCCAAATGATTATAAAATACTTAGGTGTCATAATCTATTAATTATGAAAAGTAATATCCATTGCTAAAAGATCATAAAAATATTGAGGGATCTTCTCGGAAATTTGTCAAGAATTCCCGATGAAATTAAGCTTCCTCAGAATTTATTTTTAAGGAATAATTTTCCAACCATTTTACTCATATAGAGACATTCTTTGTTACAAATCTAGCTACATCAGTTGGAGGTTTGACATTTTTTCAAATTCAAACTCGATCTAACAAAAATAAATAGTCTGAATACTAATAGACAACTTCATATAATCATATGTAAGTTGGTGGTCAGACTCCAATTTTATAAACATTAATAATTGAATGCTCATTTTCGAACTTGAAAGTAAATTTATAATTTTTCATTACATATACAAAATCATTAAAAAAAAATAAAAGCTTTTGAACCTTCAATAAAAATGATTTGGTTCCAATTCAGATCGAAATTCTAACGAGGATGACCTGAGTTTGAGATCATCGAACTCAATCGGAGACTAGCCCACCAGATTGGCGAACAAGCTCAATCCATGACATCTCCACACCTAGTCGTGGGTTTCATTAATTATAAGACGATAATCGCTAATTTTTCAACTACGCACAATAAGATTCGAGCTCATATTTTGTTCGTCTCTTTCAGTGCGGTCAGTATTAAGACCCCTCCAACGTTATATATTTTGTCATTACAACTAAAAATAACGAAGAAACATGAAACTAAAAATAGAAATCCATTCACAAGTTGTCGCTTGTCAGAAAGTTAAATGATCTCATGCACTGGGAGACCCTCCGCCGTACCCCACCAAATCCGCCACCCGTACGGCCGTCGGCAACAAGGGCATTCTCGGTATTCCATCTCACCATTCCCCACACACATTGGCACATCACGTAATTACACCCTAACCCCAGGGGCATTTTCAACCCTGACTGCGTCCAAACATTTCTCTGCAACTTGCACATCCACTTGCACTCTCATTA
>JBBMKE010432518.1:0-10290 GCA_037834125.1 Lippia alba
TTACATTGAAATCCGATCTTTATATCATGAGAATTTTGTGTTTCTATTTGTGAAAATCGAAACTTGAGAAGCATGTCGCGTTTTGTATGTTTTGATTTAAGGAATGAAACTTATGATTAAGTAGTCCATGCAGTATACTTCGAATCGATATAAAATTCATGAAAATCAATTTGGACAGGGATTTTATATGAATTTTTTAAGTTTTTTACTTTTGTTTGGAAACTAATTGTGGAAGACGATGAACAGTGACGATGAACAGTTCCCTTCTTTTTTATAAATTTTTTTTAAAAAAAATCACGTGGCAACCTAGGATCGAACCCGCGACCTCTCCCTTATTCTCCGCCATTATAACCATCATACTAAACTGAACAGTTTTGAATACGGTGGTTATATTTTAACTTATCCAAAATTTCAATATTATGAAAAATGAATAAAAAATAAAAAATATTTGGGAACTTAAGTCGTGGAATTAAGTCTACTTTTCCTAAGCAATTTTCGAGCGCTGGTACGTGTAGAATTCAAGCAAAAAATCTGTGAACCATCTCAAATGATCTGTAGAATTAAGGTATCTTTGGAGATTTATTGGTTCCGCTTAGTAAATTTAAATCTTCAGTGGTATGAGTGCATGAGAAGATGTGTTCCTTATGATCTTACATGCTATTTGTTGTACATGTAAACAAACTTGTTATTTGAATTCTCGAACAAACAAAATTGGTTGATTGACGGAATGTGCATGATAGACATCGAAAATTTTAGTGAATGATGTTTTCATGTTGAGGATCATGCTAGTGAAATTTCATTGAAATCCAATCTTTATATCATGAGAATTTTGTGTTTCTATTTGTGTTAATCGAAAACTGAGAAGCATGTCATTTTGTATGTTTTGATTTAAGGAAAGAAACTTATGTGATTCAGTAGTTCGTGCAATATGCTTCGAATCGATATCAAATTCATGAAAGTCAATTTAGATATGGATTTTATATGAATTCTTTATTTTTTTACCTTTTTTTTGGAAATCAATTGTGGAAGATGATGAACAGTGACGATGAACAATACCCTTCTTTTTTATAAAATTTTACAAAAAAAATTCACGCTCCAACCGAGGATCAAACCCGCGACCACCCCCTTATTCTCGGCCATTATAACCGTCATATTAAACTGAACATCTTTGAATGTGGCGGTTAAATTTTAACTTATCCTAAATTTGAATATTATGAAAAATGAATCAAAAATAAAAAAAAAATATTTGGTAACTTAAGCCGTGGAATTAAGTCTACTTGTCCTAAGCAAACTTGGAGCGCTAGAACGTGAAGAATTCAAGCAAAAAATTTGTGAACCATCTCAAACGATCTGTAGAATAAAGGTATGTTTGGAGATTTATTTGTTCAGCTTAGTAAATTTAAATCTTCAGCGGTATTAGTGCATGAGAAGATGTGTTCCTTGTGATCTTACGTGATATTTGTTGTACATGTAAAGAAAGTTATTCTTCTTTGAATTCTCGAACATACAAAAATGGTAGATTGACCGAATGTGCATGATAACCTTCAAAAATTTTGTTGAATTAATGATGTTTTCATGTTGAGGATCATGCCAGTGAAATTACATTGAAATCCGATCTTTATATCATGAGAATTTTGTGTTTCTATTTGTGAAAATCGAAACTTGAGAAGCATGTCACATTTTATATGTGTTGATTTAAGGAATGAAACTTATGTGATTGTGTGGTTCATGCAATATGCTTCGAATTGATATAAAATTCATGAAAATCAATTTAGATATGGATTTTATATGAATTTTTTAAGTTTTTGACTTTTTTGGAAACCTATTGTGGAAGACGATCAGTTACGATGAACAATACCCTTCTTTTTTATAAAATTTAAACAAAAAATCACGCACCAACCAGTGATCGAACCCGCGACCTCTTCATTATTCTCGGCCATTTTAACTGTCATGCTAAGCTAAACACTTTTTAAAATGGCGGTTAAATTTTAACTTATCCTAGATTTAAATATTATGAAAAATGAATCAAAAATAAAAAAATATTTGGGAGCTTAAGTCATGGAATTAAGTCTGCTTGTCCTAAGCAAACTTGGACCGTTTGTACATGATGAGTTCAAGCAAATAATCTGTGAAACATTGAAAACGATTTGTAGAATTAAGGTATGTTTAGAGATTTATTCATTCCACTTAGTAAGTTTAAATCTTCAGTGGTATCAGAGCATGAGAATACGTGATCCTGATGATCTTACGTGCTATTTGTTATACATGTGAAGAAATTTGTTTTTTGAATTCTCGAACATACAAAAATGGTAGATTGACGGAATGTGCATGATAGACATCGAAAATTTTGTTCAATGATGTTTTCATGTTGAGGATCATGCCAGTGAAATTTCATTGAAATCCAATCTTTATATCATGTGAATTTTGTGTTTCTATTTGTGAAAATCGAAACTTAAGAAGCATGTCATGTGTTGTATGTTTTGATTTAAGGAATGAAACTTATGTCATTGATTAGTTTGTATAATATGCTTCGAATCGATATAAAATTCATGAAAAACAATTTTGATATGGATTCTATATGAATTTTTTATGTTTTTAACTTTTTTTAACCAATTGTAGAAGACGATGAACAGTACCCTTCTTTTTTATAAAATTTTACAAAAAAAATTCACGCGCCAACCTAGGATCCAATCCATGACCTCCCCCTTATTCTCGGTTATTATAACCGTCATACTAAACTGAACAATTTTGAATATGGCGGTAAAATTTTAACATATCCTAAATTTCAATATTATGAAAAATGAATCAAAAATAAAAAATATTTGGGAACTTAAGTCGTGGAATTAAGTCTACTTGTCCTAAGCAAACTTGGAGCGCTTATAAGTGTAGAATTCAAGCAAACAATCTGTGAACCATCTCAAACGATATGTAGAATTAAGGTATGTTTGGAGATTTATTTATTCAGCATAGTAAATTTAAATCTTCAGTGGTATCAGTGCATGAGAAGATGCATTCCTTATGATGGTATGTGCTATATGTTGTACATGTAAAGAAATTAGTTCGTTGAATTCTCGAACATACAAAAATGGCAGATTGACGAAATGTGCATGATAGACTTCGAAAATTTTATTGAATGATGTTTTCATGTTGAGGATCATGCCTGTGAAATTTCTTTGAAATTCAATCTTTATATTATGAGAATTTTGTGTTTCTATTTGTGAAAATCGAAACTTGAGAAGCATGTCACTTTTTGTATGTGTTGATTTAAGGAATAAACTCATGTGATTGTGTTGTTCGTGCAATATGCTTCAAATCGATATAAAATTTATGAAAAATGTTTTAGATTTGGATTTTATATGAATTTTTTAAGTTTTGACGTTTTTCTGGAAACCTATTGTGGAAGACGATGAACAATACCCTTCTTTTTTATAAAATTTAAAAAAAAAATCAAGCGCCAAACTTGTGATCGAACCCTCGACCTCCCCTTTATTCTCGGCCATTTTAACTGTCCTGCTAAACTAAACAGTTTTTAAAAAGGCGGTTCAATTTTAACTTATCCTAGATATGAATATTATGAATAATGAATCAAAAATAAAAAATATTTTGGAACTTAAGTTGTGGAATTAAGTCTGCTTGTACTAAGCAAACTTGGACCGTTTGTACATGAAAAGTTCAAGCAAATAATTTGTGAACCATCTCAAACGATCTGTAGAATTAAGGTATATTTAGAGATTTATTGATTCTGCATAGTAAGTTTAAATCTTCAGTGGTGTCAGAGCATGAGAAGAAGTGATCCTGATGATCTTACGTGCTATTTGTTGTACGTTTGAAGAAATTTTTTCTTGGAAATGTCTAACGTACAAAAATGGCTAATTGAAGGAATGGGCATGATAGACTTCGAAAATTTTGTTGAATGATGTTTTCATGTTGAGGATCATGCCAGAAAAATTTCATTGAAATCCAATCTTTGTGTCAAGGGAATTTTGTGTTTTTATTTGTGTAAATCGATGCAATATGCTTCGAATCGATATAAAATTCTCAAAAATCAATTTAGTTATGGATTTTATATGAATTTCTTATGTTTTTTACCTTTTTTTTTAAAACCAATTGTGGAAGACGAACAGTGATGATGAACAGTACCCTTCTTTCTTTATAAAATTTTAATGAACAATACCCTTCTTTTTTATAAAATTTAAAAAAAAATCACGCGCCAACCTAGGATCGAACCCGCAACCTCCCCCTTATTCTTGGCCATTATAACCGTCATAATAAACTAAACAGTTTTGAATATGGCGATTATATTTTAACTTATCCTAAATTTCAATATTATGAAAAATGATTAAAAAATAAAAAATATTTGGGAACTTAAGTCGTGGAATTAAGTCTACTTTTCCTAAACAATTTTGGAGCGCTTGTACGTGTAGCATTCAAGCAAAAAATTTGTGAACCATCTCAAACGATCTGTAGAATTAAGGTATGTTTGGAGATTTATTTATTCAGCTTAGTAAATTTAAATCTTCACTGGTATCAGTGCATGAGAAGATTTGTTCCTTATGATCTTACGTGCTATTTGTTGTACATGTGAAAATTTTGTTCTTTGAATTCTCGAACGTAAAAAAATTTGTTGAATGATGTTTTCACGTTGAGGATCATACCTGTGAAATTTCATTGAAATCCAATCTTTATATTATGAGAATTTTGTGTTTCTATTTGTGAAAATCGAAACTTGAGAAGCATGTCACATTTTGTATGTGTTGATTTAAAGAATGAAACTTTTTGTGATTGTTTAGTTCATGCAATATGCTTCAAATCAATATAAAATTTATGAAAAACGGTTTAGATTTGAATTTTATATGAATTTTTTATGTTTTTGACGTTTTTCCGGAAACCTATTGTGGAAGACGATGAACAGTGACGATGAACAATACCCTTCTTTTCTATAAAATCTAAAAAAAAATAATCACGCACCAACCAGTTATCGAACCTGCAACCTCCCCATTATTCTCGACCATTTTAACTGTCATGCTAAACTAAACACTTTTTAAAATGGCGGTTAAATTTTAACTTCTCCTAGATTTGAATATTATGAAAAATGAATCAAAAATAAAAAATATTTGGGAACTTAAGTTGTGGAATTAAGTCTACTTGTCCTAAGCAAACATGGACCGTTTGTACATGAAGAGTTCAAGCAAATAATCTGTGAACCATCTCAAACAATCTGTAGAATTAAGGTATGTTTGGAGATTTATTGATTCCGCTTCATAAGTTTAAATCTTCAGTGGCATTAGAGCATGAGAAGACGTGATCCTGATGATCTTACGTGCTATTTGTTGTACTTGTGAAGATATTTTTTCTTTGAATTATCGAACGTACAAAAATGGCTGATTGAGGGAATGGGCATGATAGACTTCGAAAATTTTGTTGAATGATGTTTTCATGTTGAGGATCATGCCTGTGAAATTTCATTGAAATCCAATCTTTATATCATGAGAATTTTGTGTTTCTATTTGTGAAAATCGAAACTTGAGAAGTATGTCATGTTTTGTATGTTTTGATTTAAGGAATGAAACTTATGTGATTGAGTAGTTCGTGCAATATGCTTCGAATCGATATAAAATTCATGAAAATCAATTTAGATATGGAATTTATATGAATTTTTTTATGTTTTTGACTTTTTTTGGAAACAAGTTGTGGAAGAGGAGGAACAGTAGCCATCTTTTTTTTAAAAAAATAATAATAAAATTCACGAGCCATCTTGGGATCAAAACCACAACCTCCTTGTTATTCTTGGTCATTCTTTCCGTTAGGCTAAACCGAATAGTTTTCGAAATGGCGGTTATATTTGAACTTATCCGTAATTTAAATAGTGTCGAAAATGAATCAAAAATCAAAAATATTTGGGAACTTAAGACATGGAATTAAGTCTACTTGTCCTAAGCAAACTTGGACCGTTTGTACATGAAGAGTTCAAGCAAATAATCTATGAACCATCTTAAACGATCTGAAGAATTAAGGTATGTTTGGAGATTTATTGAATCCGCTTCATAAGTTTAAATCTTCAGTGGTATCAGAGCATGAGAAGACGTGATCCTGATGATCTTACGTGTTATTGTTTTACATGTGAAGAAATTCTTTCTTTGAATTATCGAACGTACAAAAATGGCAGATTGACGGAATGGGTATGATAGACTTCAAAAATTTTGTTGAATGATGTTTTCATGTTGAGGATCATGCCTGTGAAATTTCATTGACATCCAATCTTTATATTATGAGAATTTTGTGTTTCTATTTGTAATATTCGAAACTTGAGAAGCATGTCATGTTCTATATGTTTTGATTTAAGGAATGAAACTTATGTGATTGAGTAATTCGTGCAATATGCTTCGAATCGATATAAAATTCATGAAAATAATTCAGATATGGATTTTATATGATTTTTTTTATGTTTTTGACGTTTTTTTGGAAACAAGTTGGTGAAGACGATAAACAGTACCCTTCTTTTTTATAAAATTTAAAAAAACAAAACTTTCACGCGCCATTTTGCGACCTCCACATTATTCTCGGCCATTCTATCCATCAGGCTAATCCGAATAGCTTTGAAAGTGGCGGTTACATTTGAACTTATCCTTAATTTGAATATTATGGAAAATGAATCAAAAATCAAAAATATTTGAAAACTTACGTCGTGAAATTAAGTCTACTTATCCTAAGCAAACTTGGAGCGCTTGTACGTGTAGAATTCAAGCAAAGTATCTGTGAACCATCTTAAACGATCTGTAGAATTAAGGTATTTTTGGAGATTTATTTATTCTTCTTAATAAATTTAAATCTTTAGTGGTATCAGAGCATGAGAAGATATGCTTCTAATGATCTTGCGTGCTATTTGTTGTACATGTGAAGAAATTTGTTCCTCGAATTCTCGAACATACAAAAATAGTAGATTGACGGAATGTGCATGATGGACTTCAAAAATTTTATTGAATGATATTTTCATGTTGAGGATCATGCCTGTGAAATTTCATTGAAATTCAATCTGTATATTATGAAAATTTTGAGTTTCTATTTGTGAAAATCGAAACTTGAGAAGCATGTCACGTTTTGTATGTGCTGATTTAAGGCATGAAACTTATGTGGTTGTGAGTCCGTGCAATATACTTCGAATCAATATAAAATTTATGAAAAACGGTTTAGATTTGGATTTTATATGAATTTTTTTAGTTTTTGACGTTTTTTTGGAATAAGTCGTGGAAGACGATGAAGTGTGATGATGAACAGTACCTTTTTTTAAAAAAAGAAAAAATTCATGCGAGAGCTTGGGATCGAACCTGCGACCTCCCCCTTATTCTCAGCCATTCTTACTGTCAGGCTAAATCGAACAATTTTGAAAATGGCAGTTAAATTTGAACTTATCTTTGATTTAAAAATTATGTAAAACGAATTAAAAATAAAAGATATTTGGGAACTTAAGTCATGGAATTAAGTCTACTTGCCCTAAGCAAACTTGGATCGCTTGTACGTGAAAATACCAAGCAAATCTGTGACCCATCTCAAACGATCTGTAGAATTAAGGTATTTTTGGAGATTTATTTATTCCGCTTAGTAAGTTTAAATCTTCAGTGGTATCAGAGCATGAGAAGATGTGTTCTTGATGATCTTACGTGCTATTTGTTGTACATGTGAAGAATTTTTTTCTTTGAATTATTAAACGTACAAATATTGCAGATTGACGGAATGGGCATGATAGACTTCGAAAATTTGGTTGAATGATGTTTTCATGTTGAGGATCATGCCTGAGAAATTTCATTTAAATCCAATCTTTATGTTATGAGAATTTTGTGTTTTTATTTGTGAAAACCGAAACTTGAAAAGCTTGTCATGTTTGTATGTGTTGATTGAATGCATGAAACTTACGTGATTGTGTAGTCCGTGCTTTATGTTTCAAATCGATATAAAATTCATGAAATATTTGGATTTTATATGAATTTTTTAATTTTTGACATTTTTTTGGAAACAAGTTGTGGAAGACGATGAATAGTACCCTTATGTGATTGTGTAGTCCATGCTTTATGTTTCGAATCGATATAAAATTCATGAAAACGGTTTAGATTTGCATTTTATATGAATTTTTTAATTTTTGACATTTTTTTGGAAACAAGTTGTGGAAGACGATGAATAGCACCCTTCTTTTTTATAAAATTTAAAAAAAATTCACGCGCCGACATGGGATCGAGCCCGCTACCTCCCCATTATTCTCAGTCATTCTAACCGTCAGGCTAAATCGAACAATTTTGAAAATGATGGTTAAATTTGAACTTATCCTTGATTTAAATATTATGGAAATTGAATCAAAAATAAAAGATATGATGGTTAAAATAAACTTGGACCGCTTGTACGTGAAGAATTCAAGCAAAGAATCCTTGAATCATCTCAAACGATCTGTAGAATTAACGTATGTTTGGAGATTTATTTTTTCTGCATAATAAGTTTAAATCTTCAAAAGATTAGTTGATTTTATGATTTATAGAGGTTCGGTACAAAGTATCATGCTCATACGTTATGTCTTCAAGTTTTAACTTACAAGTTTGCAAACAATTTTCTTATGATTTTAAGATCATAAAAAGAATTTTGTGAACTTTTGTAATATCACAAACTTGTAGGATAGTTAAGCGACACTAATTTTTAATTATTTTATATAAACTCACACAAAAACTAGAACAGTTAACTAAATACCACCAACACCATACAAAATATCAGGCAAACACTTTCTTCACTAAACAATATTGAATTATATATCACCACCTAGTGATGTAGGTTTGCGTTTCAGCACTATTCTAGTTTAATCAGATGCCTTGAGTTTGAGTCCTTGAAAATACAGCTACCATTATTGTTAGAGAGATCGTGTGTATTGTCTCGAATCAATTCATGGAGGTAGGCTATAGAAACAAAAATGATATTATCAGAAGAACACTTTCTCTTTAAGCACATCAGATTATCATAAATTCAACACTCTAAAACATTACTGATTGTTACCACCAATTGACAGACTACTATTTTTAAAACACTAGTCTCACCGACTAGAAGAATTCTTGTCTTGCTGCTTGTATATGCTGATAGAAAGGGATATATCAAAATCGAGTGCACGCAGCGGAAATCAAACTCCTCTCCAAATGTCCAATAAATAATCAATTAAGTATGCCCGAGGATAGAAAAATAATCAACTAAACAAGAATAGAGACACTCAAATTTTAATGTGGAAAACCCCTTCAAATCGAAGAGTAAAAAACACGAGACCTACGAGACCCAAAAACAAATTCACTATAACACGAGGCAAAATTACAGCGGTTCAACACCAATAAATCTAACTTCAAACATAAACCAAACACTGATTTGATCAAAAACAAACTAGAACCACAAAATGACAAAAGAACACAAAAACAAGCCGAAAATCATGCCACTGTTCACGTGCCTAAAAACCCGACTTGTAATGCTCCAAATCCAATCTCCACCATTCACTTTCAAATTCGATGAACTAGGAACCAGTTGTCCAAAATTCAGCTTAATCGGACCACAAATGACTTCTCGATCGTTTGCTTGGCACCATAAAAAGTCAACGACGACGCAAATCTCCCCTAAATTTGTGAGGATGATAGCAGATCTCGAGTAGTGACGGTGGATCTGAGAAGACGACAGAAAATCTGGGAGAGTAGCATCAGATTTGGACAGATTTCGATGAAACAAATCTAGAAAGCTGGCGGCGTAATAGATTTGAATCAATCAAACGGTGGAGCAATAATAATATTCTTCTGTGATCATAACTTCAATTGAAATTAATTACGTTTTCTTGAGTTTCAGTCACGTAAATTAAGATTCAGAAATAAAAAAGAAAAGAGAGCAAAGCAAACCCCTAAAAGAGAGTTCTCGGGAATTATCTCTTCCTAAAATCTTTCAGAAAAAAGAGAAAAGGAATATAAGAGATCAGCTATATTTATATATATATAATACTATACGACGAAATCTTCTAGATGAAAAATTTGTTCAGTTAGTATTGACATTTTTAATTATCAAAGAAAGAAAAAGAAACGGAAAAAAAAGATGAAAATATATTACAAATGGCAAAGTCTATTTTACTAGACATCATCCATCTGGACTCTTTTCTATATATATTATAAAAGAGTGAATTGGGGTTTTTGGTTTCTTGAAACTTTGAGATCGACAAAAATACCCTTATAATAAATATAGTAATAATTTTTATAAGGGATAATTATGTAAATTCATATTATAAATTATTAA
>JBBMKE010432537.1:0-10290 GCA_037834125.1 Lippia alba
GAAGAAAATGCCGAAATTGACCCGAATGCGGTGGTAGAAGGTACAATAAACATTCATGGCATTGCATTGCACGCATTATTTGACCCCGGGGCAACTCATTCCTTTATTTCTCGGGATGTTGCTTGTTCGTTGTGCTTGCCTGTTTCCTTATGTGCGCATGACTATGTGATATCATCTTCCTTGGGTGGTAGTGTAAGTACTTGCAGGGTTTATCGCGGTTGTCCGATTAGTTTTGAGGATCGGGTGTTTGCAGCGGATTTGATTGAGATAGTAATGAAGAGGTACGGTGTAATCTTGGGGATGGATTGCCTCTACGAGCACAAGGCGGTTATGGATTGTAGGGATAAGAAAGTACTTTTGGGTTCGGTGGTTTTCACGGGCGAGAGGTTGAAGGAAATCCCGTTTGTTTCTTTCTTAGAGGCTAGAGAATTGGTCTAGGACGGCGCAGTGGGTTTCGTGGCCTATCTTTTGAACAAGCCTAAAGATCAGGCCAAACTCGAAGAGACGGAGGTCGTGCAAGAGTTTCCCGATGTTTTCCCTGAAAGCCTAGGCTCATTGCCTCCGGATAGGGACATCGAGTTCGTAATTGACCTTCATCCCGGATCAGAGCCTTTCTCGAAGACTCCCTATAGAATGGCTCCAACAGAACTTAAGGAGCTTAAGACGCAGCTTGATGAGCTTCTCTCATGTGGGTACATCCGTCCGAGCACTTCTCCATTGGGTGCTCCCGTCTTGTTTGTAAAGAAAAAGGATGGGACGCTATGGATGTGCATAGATTACCGAGAATTGAACAGGATGACAGTCAAGAACAAATACTCCTTGCCACACATCGAAGAGCTATTCGATCTTTTACAATGTTCACGTGTGTATTCTAAATTTGATCTAAGGTAGGGTTATTACCAGCTGCGGATTAGGGAGGAGGACATCTCCAAGACGGGGTTTAACACGAGCTACGGGCACTTCGAATTTGTTATAATGCCGTTTGGATTGACGAATGCTCTGACGGTTTTCATGGATATGATGCACAGGGTGTTTAGGGAATTCTTGGACAAGTTCGTGGTAATCTTTATTAACGACATCCTCATGTACTCAAAGTCGGTCGAAGAGCATGCTCAGCACTTGAGGATTGTGTTGGAGACCTTAAGGAAGCACAAACTCTACGCGAAGTTCAGTAAATGTGAATTCTGAATCGATAAAGTGATGTTTCTGGGCCACATTATTTCGGGAAATGGTATAGAAGTTGATCTATCGAAGGTTGAGACGGTTTCTAATTGGGAAAGGCCGAAGAATACGTTGGAGATAAGGAGTTTCTTAGGGTTAGCGGGGTACTATCGCCGGTTTGTTCAGGATTTCTCTAAGATCATTGCCCCGTTGACTCATTTAACCAAGAAGGATGAAAAGTTTGAATGGAACGACAAGTGTGAAGAAAGCTTCAGGATTCTCAAGGAAAGATTGACTTCCACGCCGATTCTTGTTCTGCCCGAGGGTATAGATGGGTATGCAGTGTACACATACGCATCTAAGGAAGGTCTCGGAGCAGTTTTAATGCAGCATGGTCAGGTGGTTGCTTATGCTTCGAGGAAATTGAAGGAGTATGAGAAGAATTACCCAACACACGATCTCGAATTAGCCGCCGTGGTTTTTGCATTGATGAAGTGGAGGCACTACCTTTACGGGGCAACATTCGAAGTGTTTACCGACCATAAGAGCCTCAAATACTTATTTACTTAGAAAGAGTTAAATGTTCGACTGAGGCGTTGGATGGAATTTCTAGAAGACTACGACTGCAAGATTCAATACCATCCGGGTAAAGCTAATGTCGTAGCAGACGCTCTGAGTAGGAAGACGAGCGTGTCTAGTTTGGAAATCGGATCTTCTAGTTCGGGTGCAAGTTTGGCAGCCTCAGCTTGTTGGCTTTCTAATCTCACTGTGCAGCCAAAATTGTTTAAACAGTTGTTGGGAGCTCAGAAATCGGATCCGGGTTTATAGAAGTTGGTGAAGAGGTTGGAACGGGCACCTAATCCTAAGTTTAACTATGATGAGTCGGGTCTTTTGAGATTTAAAGTGAGAATGTGCGTCTCAAAAGAGCTCAAGCGAATTATACTTGAGGAGGGCATCGTTCGAGGTTTTCTATCCATCCGGGAAGTCGAAGTTGTATCGGGACCTAAAAGAGAGATTCTGGTGGAATGGGATGAAAAGGGACGTCGCTAACTTTGTGAAGCGTTGTCTCACTTGCCAAAGAGTTAAGGCAGAGCACCAGAAGCTGGGTGGAACTCTCCAACCACTTTCGATTCCCGAATCGAAATGGGAGCAAGTGACCATGGACTTCGTGTCCAGCTTGCCTAAAGTAAAAGAAGGGTATGATGGAATCCGAGTTATCGTGGATAGGCTAACTAAATCTACTCATTTTCTCAAAGTCTGGATAACCCATAAGGTTCCTAAGTTAGCCGAATTATATTGTAAGAAAATAGTTCGACTACATGGAGTTCCAAAGAGTACTGTTTCAGACCGTGACCCTAGGTTTACTTCGGTATTCTGGCAGAACCTTCAAAAACACTTCGATACCAAGCTTCTCTTCAGTATAGCTTCGTATCCTCAGACAGACGGGCAATCTGAGCGGTTAATACAGTATTTGGAAGACATGCTTCGGGCGTGTGCTTTGGATTTTCAGGATAAGTGGGACGATCATCTCCCGTTAGTTGAATTTGCATACAATAACAGCTACCAAGCCTCAATAAAGATGGCTCCATACGAGGCTTTGTACAAGAGAAAGTGTAGATCACCGATCTATTAGGAGATAGATGAATGGAAATGGACAAAGGAGGATCGTTTGATAAGGGCAACGCCGAGGAATGATATTGAGGCGACGATTGAGAAGGTCCGTGTGATTAAGCAAAGGATGAAAGCGGCTTAGGATAGGCAAAAGAGCTACGCCGACAAGAGAAGAAGGCCTTTCGAGTTCGAAGTCGGAGATAAGGTCTTTTTAAAAACATCTCCGAGAAAGGGCTTCACTCGGATAGGTAAAGGTGGGAAATTGAATCCCCGATACCTTGGGCCGTATAAGATCTTAGAAAGAATTGGGGAAAATGCGTATAGACTTCATTTGCTACCGCAATTGACCGGAATTCATAATGTCTTCCACGTTTCACAACTTCAGAAGTTCTTTCCCGATGAAGGTTCTATCATCTCCGTTGAGGATGTTCAAGTTGAGCCGGATTTGACAATAGTAAGACATCCGGTTGCTATTCAAGATAGAAAGATTCAGGGTTCTTTGGAAAGATTAGAGGTCCGAGGAATCTACGTGGGAAACCGAAGAAAAGATGCAAAGGTTGTATCCGGGGTTGTTTAAGGAATCGGATCGGACTTAAGGACAAGTCCTTTTTAAGGAGAGGAGATTGTGACACCCCGATCCGCCGGACGAACAAGTACATTTTATGTGCATGTTTTAAATTAACAATTATGTGATTTATTATTTATTTAACCTCTTTCCTTATTCTTTCTTACTTGAAATATTTGAAATTACATGAATTACGTAAATAATTTGATCGTACGTGAAGTACGTGATTCATTTGCGTTTGCTTGTTACTTGTTTCGTGATTTTCGGTTTTCGTACATGTTTACGTGTTTTGTATGACTTGGGAATATGTCTACATGTTTTATGTTGGTCTTGAGCTATCCGTAACCGTTTTCGACCGAAATACCCGACAAAATACACCTACGTACAAGAATACACACCTAAGAGCCATGTGGGACCCAAGGCCTAAATTGTTGGCTTCTTTCCTTCTCCTTTTCTTGCCAAAACCGGTACCCCTCTCTTCCCTTCCCCCTCACACGATTTTCAGCCCCATTTTGAAGAGAGAAAGAAGCAAAAACTTCAAGACTCCATTTTTTGTTCAAAGTTCCAAGCTCCAAGACCATTGTTTGTTCACTTTCTTCATTAGGTATGCATATATTCTTGACCCACATGCTCTTGTGACTTCATATACATGCTTTGATCTTGGGATTTATGTTGGGAAATATGTTATTGAGCAAGAAGGTGAATAGTAAAGGCTTTCATGGCACATGAGATATGCTTGCATTCCAATTGCTCTTGTTGTGCATTAAGGCATCTTTGGAGGTTGTGGTTGCATATTCATTGCTCATTTATGGTTCTCATGGCTTGGTGGTTGAAATAGGGTGTTAAGACATTAATGAGATAGTGGGTTTATGGGATATAGCAAGGGGATATGATTTCTTGATCAAATTGTGCTTCATGTGTGCCCTAGAAGTGATTTTCAAGCATGAATGTGGATATGAGTGGTAATTGAGCAATATTACTTGGTCCCCTTTCCCCAACTTGTGCATTTGAGTACCTTAAGGTGTTATAGATGAGTTTTGGCCATTTTGGTAGCTTGGTGATGGAATTTGGATGCATTGTTAGCCCCTTGAATGCTCATTTTGCCGGTTTATGCATCTTAGTGCTTGTGGGTGCATTTCTTTGAGAATGTGCATATGATCTCGTGTTTTCTTGATATAAATTGTTGCCTAAGGTGTTTATATATGAGTTAACATGGTTATGTAGGAGTTTTAATTGGTTTTGGGAGTGCTCGAACTTGCCTTGTAGCTTTTTGGCCGTGTGCTTTGGTTTGAGGCAATTTTTCAATACTGGGAGGAATCCACGCCCGTGGATTTTTGCACTGGGTTTTCCCACGGCCGTGGATCTCACCGGGAGTTACTGCCTCATTTTGCCCCTTTTTCCATGCCCCTGATTTTTGTTCTTGATTTTTTCACGCCCGTGGATTCTTGTCTGTGATCACAGGCAGGGTATCTTCTTCGGTTTCTCATTTCCTTTCATTTTCTTTGGGTTTTCCCACCCCATTTATGACTCCCAAACATGTTTAGTATATTTATATATGTGTTCTTGAATGTGTATGATTTTGGCTCGATTTTGGATATGATTTGTGTAATTAAGGTTTAATATGCCCTAACTGATACGTTGAGCATTTCACGTGCATTCATTGTATTCACGAGCATTGCCAAGTGTCTATTTGGTACATTATTGAGTCTAAGTCTTGGGTATTATGTTTGTTTGTCTCAGAGCTACCCCAGGACGTTGTTGAGCCCGAGGCTTGGGCGTTTGCTCCCGTTTCTTTTGCTAAGGTGAGGTTTAGGTTTTTGTATTAGTTATTGACCTATGGCCTAATGTGATGATTTCAATCCCACATGCAAGTATATATCTTATATATTCCTTCGAATATGAATGTTTATGATATGTTTATGGTCTTATGAGCACCTTTTGATTATGGGAAAAGTTATATGTATAAGCATACGTAAGCTTAAGTTTTATACGCTCCTCGGTAAAGATTTGTAGCGAGGTATACCCTGAAATATGGGATTGGTTCTGGTAAATATGTTTGGCCCCGGGAACTGTGGGTAAGGAGTCCCGGTACGCCATGGGGCATCGGATTATACCTGTGCACAATTCCCATTCGTGGTGACACGCGTGATTCCAGGAGGTTGATAAGGCGTGGATCTTCGAGCACGTTGTGGGACCGCTATCCCCGTGCATATGTTAAGTAGGCGAATGGGTTTGATTCCCGATGGCCATTGGATGGGGGATGATTGAATTATGTTTCCATTTTGTTTATGTTATTCTGAAGAGTTATGGATGATCCGTACTCGCCGGATCTATGCTTTCTGTTTATGCTAGATGGACTACGAATCGGAATAGGTCTTTCTTATATACGTATGTAGTCTTTTAAAGGTTTTGGCTTGCAAAACCCTACCCCGGTTTATAGACACCGCCTTTAATACGTGCTTTGTTATATATATAGTGTGTTGGTGTGCGTTAGCCCCCTCACTCAGTCAAGTGTTTAGACTGACCCTCTCCTTTTCCCACATTTAGTGCAGATTGGCTTGAGCTAGGCGGGAAAGTGCGTCTGTCGTTGTACTAGCCGGTCTAGGTCAAGTCTGCATATAATATTTATGTATCTCGGAGTACTTATGAATTCTTATGTATATTATGGCACGTGATAATTATGTACATTATTTCTTTTGGCCCGGTGTGGCTTCGTGAATATTGATGCTAGTATGATTATATATGAGATCTTAGTTGCTTTTGCTTTATGTTTTATTTTATTTTGTGCACTCTGTCTCCGGTATTAGCCCCCCTTAGCCTAGTGGGTGTGTTTAGGCCCTCGTTCGCTTAGGTTCGAGCTCATATATGGACTTCCATTTCATGCGTGAGTTTGGGACTAAGTGCGGGGGATGTGGATGACACGCGTTCGGGCGTCACAGAAACATTAATACTCAGTCATTTTATAGACTTGAATAATGATCATCAAATATAATCTAATGATTCCGTATTAACGATCATCGCATATATATAATAATTTTATATTCTTCATACATCGACGTAGAAGAACATCCATATGGATATATATTATGCATATTTTGGGAAGTATATTCATTCAAAATTAAGTTCTTCATAAAATTTTTAAGAAATTAGAAATGACGGTTATTTCAAATGCGGTCTCTTTGTCTAAAGTATAGTTTTGTGATAATATCCATCTTTTCAAGGATGGAATCAGGATTTCAAATTAGGGGGGCGAAAATTAAAAATTAAAAATATAAATTATATAATTTAAAATATAAATTTTATTCTATTAAAAAATATAATATTTTTAAGTATAACTTAAAACTTAAAATAATCACTATATGTATCAGATATAAACTCTAAAATAAAATATTTTTAAAAAATAAAAAAGTTATAGGGTAATCTCAATTTACGCTGACTTAAAATGTAAAATAACAATATATATATATATATATCTTTATATTTAAAGAAACCCACCAACCTGCTGCTCAAAAACTCATTATGCAACACTAGATTATTCAAATTTAAATATTATTATTTTTTTATCTATTCACACTAAATTATCCTAAGTTGTTCGATAAGGTTAAATTAATTGACAATTAACATAAATTTTATCTAAATAATCTATTCATAATAAAAAAAAGCTAAAAATAAATACAAATTAATAATATCTTTATTTTGACTTTATTTGATAAATAATTTGAACTGGGATTACATCAATATTTTTTTCCTAACCAATATAAATTCTAAATATTTTAAAAAATTAGATTTTACATTAAGAAGTAGAAAATGTTTTTCCAATTAGTATACTTTATACATTTTGAATATTAAAATATTAGAATTTTACATTAAAAAAATGCAAAATAGAAGAATATATAGAAAAAAAAAGAGAATGTAACACCCTGTATTTCTGAGCCGACAGGTAAATTATGTAATTTAAATTAAGTTGCATTTTAATTGAAATTATGTGAATTATATGAATTTATTTGCATTTAATTGCATTTCATTTATATTAATTGTCGGAGAATCAAACCCGGAACCACCTTGAACCAAAAGAAATTAAACCGAGAAAACCAAGAACCGAACCAAGGCCCAAGAACAGAACCGGTTCAGCCCCATATAGCTTGAACCCTTCAATTCTTCCTCATTTCTTATTTCCATTTCAAACAAGAGCAAGAAGGAGCCCCAAGACCCCAAGCTTGATCCAACTTCATCAATCCATAACTTCTTCATTTCTTCACCAAATTTCGAGCCCAAGTAAGTTTTGGAAACCTCACGACATCCTCAATCTTCTACTCTGAACATTTCATCATGAAAATTGTTTCATACATGTTTTTGGGCATTGAATTGAATAGTTAGGGCTTATTGCATTTTGATGATTTTGTGACTTTGGCTTGATGCTTTTGGTTTCGGACTTGATATATGAGTGCTATATGTTGCCTTTGTATCATTTATTGCAAGTTTGAGGTTGTTGAATGCATTTAAGGCTTGAAGCCATTTTTGGGTTATGCATTTATATGTGGGTATGATGATTTTGGCCTCCTTTCTTGTTTTAATTGTTGCTCTAGATTGTGGTAATGCTTCTTGCATGATTCTTGTTGTATTTGTTGAGTTTTGAGGTATTGAGTTGGGTGTTTGGTGTTTCCCGTGTGTCTCCCCTGTTTTGGCCCTTTTTCAGTCGCAGACAGGTTCCCACGATCGTGGGAATTTTCAAAGAAAAATTCCACGGGCGTGGATCCTGCCCAGAAGCTACTGCCTTATTTTGGGCGATTTCCCACGGCCGTGGATCCTTGGCAGTGGTCATGGGCAGGGTACCTGCTTCGTTTTCTCGTTTTCTTTTCCTTTTTTTGGTTTTTCCTACCCCCATTATGAATCCGAAGCTTGATTAACGTGTATTATGTGTCACCTTATTTATATTGAATTTTGGTATGATTTTGAATCCGTTTGTTCGAGTTTTGGTTCAATATGCTTTGATTGGTACTTTTGTGCACTTTATGAGCATGAATTGCATTAAATGCATATCTTCTCATTGTCGTGCGTTGTTTTGGTCCATATAGAGTCTAAGTCTCGGGTTTCTTTGTGTTTCTTTTCAGAGGAGGACCCGGTTGACGAGCCCGAGGTCTAAGGTCTCACGATCACTACACTTTTTGCTATTCTACAAGGTGAGGCTAGGACCTTTGCATAGATAAGCGACCTAAGACCTTTATGTGGCGTTTTCTTGCCCTGCATGCGAACCTATTATACGTATATGTAACTAAGTGTTGGATTTAGTATGTGTATGATCTTGTGAAATAAGTTCACACAGAAAAGTTAGTGTTAAGGTATATATGAGCCTTTCCAGTTATTTCTGTTCAGTTTTGGTTCTGTTAGCGAGCTAAGCCATGAAAGATTGGTATTTGTGATCGGTTATGTGAATGTGAGCTCAAGGAGCTATGGGTAAGGAGCCCTCTGGACGGTATAGGACCATCGAGGTTAAGCCTGTGCATAGTCTCCACCCAAGATATCACGTGCGACCTCGGGAGGTAGGGAAGGTGTGATATTTTGATGCCTCTGGTTATCCGGGGAGGACCCGTAGTAGGTTAGCTACCTCTCGGGGGTTATGCTTTTCGTTTTATTTATGTTCTGAGAAGTAGGTTGGAAGCTCGTACTCGCCTTGCATTTATTTCTGTTCAGTTATGGGAATTATGAATCAGAATAGAGATTATGAAAATGTATATTATGTTTTGTTTTGGCTTGTAGAACCTATCTCCAGTTCATGAATCCACCTTTTGATATATGCTCTAATATATGTATATAGTGTGTGGGTGTGTGTTAGCCCCCTCATTCAGTCAGTTGACTGATTCCCTCCGTTGTTTTTCTTTCAGTTGCAGGTTTTTGTCGGGAGCTAGGCAGAGAAGTGTCTGCACGTGTACACTTACTGGTCTAGGTCCTTAGTGCATACATCCCTGCTTACATTTTGTATTATGTATTAACTTGAATACTTGGGACTTTTGTATATGAATTTTGTAGGCTGTGTCAGCCATTATACATGTTATGATGGAACCTTGATGCATGAATGTATATATGTTTATTTGATTTTAATTTTCAGCTTCCACGCACTCTAAGTCGTTGTTTAGTTAGCTCCGTCTGGCTTAGTGTGTGTGCGGTCACCCGTTCGCTGGGATTTGAATTCGGGTACAGATTATTTCGTGACCGAATTTAGGTCTTGGTGCGGTCCCTACTTGTGGGGTGCTACAGAGAGAATAAAAGAAATTGAGAATAATATAAGTCTTCTAAGGATTCAAAGATAATGAAAAGGATAGTTGAGAAATGAAAATTGACGACTTGACGTGGCAATAACTAATTCATAACACGTGGCAAGCATTCTCCACTAATGACACATCATCAAACCAGGCGAAGGGTCACACGACCACCAAAGAGCTAGACCTCAGCAAGGACCCATGTGATCGAGTCACAGCCGCCTAAGCTCAAATGACGAGGTCGATAACCTTTCTCGAGAGTCTTCATCGACCTCCCCTACCAGCCGTTCCCAAAAAGATGGAGTCAGGTGAAACGACTTTTGAGACATCGACCTTCATGGGTGTTTGACCTCATGTTCCCCACTCGCGCAATAAGGGTCGTTGTTAAGAGTCACCATCATCCTAGACAACCTCTGGAAAAGGCTTGCAAAAGAGGATTGTGTTGGAAAATAAGGATCAGAAAGCAGCGAAATTTAAAATTTTTTTCAACTAGAAGATCGAAGTTCGTAATCTTAAATCCAAATTCATAGGGAAATGAAACTTACTTTTAGATTGTTTCTTTCTTGACATTCTAGCGACCCAAGAACGCTCTTCTTGCGGCTTGATCCCCCTCTCCTTGGTTCTTCGCGAATCTTTCAAAACTTCTAACTTGAAGCTCTCTAGAGAAAGTCCACCAACTTGACTATAATCTAACTA
>JBBMKE010432547.1:0-10289 GCA_037834125.1 Lippia alba
ATGTTTCTTTCTTTACACATGTTATATCGCTAGCACTTTCCCTAACATGATTTGTATCTAGGTTGGTGTGGACTATTGCTCTAGAGGAGACCTAGCTTGGAATCTAAATTAGAAAGAACTTTTCGAGGGACTAGGGTTGCCATTACCGCATGAAGAGCATTCTTGGGTGGCTAGAACGTGTCAAGACAGACCCCCTTAATGTAAGTTCTTGATCCCTACGAATCTGGGAATAGGAATTACGAGTTCCGATCTTGCTTCGTTGGGAAAATTTTTTAAATTTTCATTGCGTTTCGGTTCTGTTTTCCCAACATGTGGGGCGTCGGATCACATGCTGAGCGAATGTCTGAAGAGAAGGCCGATGTATGCTCAAGAATGGAACCAAAGGCCGACTGTTCAAGCACGGGCCTATGCACTTGGAGGAGAGGAGGAAGAAAATGCCGAGATCGATCCAAATGTCGTGGTAGAAGGTACAATAAGCATTTATGGCATTGCATTGCACGCATTGTTTGATCCCGGGGCAGCTCGTTCCTTTATTTCCCAGGATGTTTCTTCTTCGTTGTACTTGCCTGTTTCCTTGTGTGCACATGACTATGTGATATCTTATCCCTTGGGTGGTAGTGTAAGTACTTGCAGGGTTTTTCGGGGTTGTCCGGTTAGTTTTCAGGATCGGGTGTTTGAAGCGGATTTGATCGAAATGGAGATGAAGAGATATGGGGTAATTTTGGGAATGGATTGGCTCTACGAGTATAGAGCGGTAATGGATTGTTGGGAGAAGAAGGTACTTTTGGGTTCGGTTGTGTTTACGGGCGAGAGGTTGAAGGTAAGCCCGTTTGTATCTTTCTTAGAGGCTAGAGAATTGGTTCGGGACAGCGCAGTGGGTTTTGTGGCCTATCTTTTGAATAAACCTAAGGAACAGGCCAAACTCGAAGAGACGGAGGTCGTGCAAGAGTTTCCTGATGTCTTCCCTGAATGTCTAGGCTCTTTGCCTCCGGATAGGGACATCGAATTTGTCATAGACCTTCATCCCGGATCAGAGCCTTTCTCGAAGACTCCTTACAGAATGGCTCTAGCAGAACTTAAGGAGCTTAAGACGCAGCTAGATGAGCTTCTCTCGAGTGGGTACATCCGTCCGAGCACTTCTCTGTGGGGTGCTCCTGTCTTGTTTGTAAAGAAGAAGGATGGGACGCTACGGATGTGCATAGATTACCGAGAATTGAACAGAATGACGGTAAAGAACAAATACCTCTTGCCACATATTGAAGAATTGTTCGATCTTCTGTAGGGTTCCCGTGTGTACTCCAAGTTGGATTTAAGGCAGGGTTATTGGCAGCTGCGGATTAGGGAGGAGGACATCTCCAAGATAGGGTTTAATACGCGTTACGGGCACCTTGAATTTGTTGTAATGCCGTTTGGTTTGATGAATGCTCCGGCGGTCTTCATGGATATGATGCACAGGGTGTTTAGACAGTTTTTGGACAAGTTTGTGGTGATATTTATAGACGATGTCCTGGTGTACTCAAAGTCGGTCGAGGAAAACGCTCAGCACTTGAGGATTGTATTGGAGACTTTAAGACAGCATAAACTCTATGCCAAGTTCAGTAAATGTGAGTTCTGGATCGATAAAGTGATGTTTCTGGGCCATGTTATTTCGGGGAATGGAAATGAGGTTGACCTATCGAAGGTTGAGACGGTTGCAAATTGGGAGCAACCGAAGAATGCTTTCGAGATAAGGAGTTTCTTAGGGTTAGCGGGGTACTATCACCGATTTGTTCAGGATTTATCCAAGATCGCTACCCCGTTAACTCACTTAACCAAGAAGGATTCAAAGTTTGAGTGGGATGACAAATGTGGAGAGTTTTCAGATTCTCAAGGAAAGACTGACTTCTACGCCGATTCTTGTTTTGTCCGAAGGAATAGATGGTTATGCAGTCTACACTGACGTGTCTAAGGAAGGTTTAGGAGCTGTTTTAATGCAACATGGTCAGGGGGTTAGTTATGCTTCAAGGAAGTTGAAGGAGCATAAGAAGAATTACCCAACACACGATCTTGAATTGGCCTCCGTGGTCTTTGCCTTAATGAAATGGAGACACTACCTCTATGGGGCGACATTCGAGGTGTTTACCAACCATAGGAGCCTCAAATACTTATTTACTCAGAAGGAGTTGAATGTAAGACAGAGGCATTAGATAGAATTCTTGGAAGACTACGATTGCAAGATTCAATACCATCCGGGTAAAGCCAACGTAGTAGCCGATGCTCTGAGTAGGAAGGCGAGCGTGGCTAGTTTGGAAGTCGGTTCCTCAAGTTCGGGTGCAAGTTTGGCAGCCTCAGCTTGTTGGCTCTCGAATCTTACCGTGCAACCAGAATTATTTCAACAGTTGTTAGATGCCCAGAAGTCGGATCCGGGTCTACAGAAGTTGGTGAAAAGGTTGGAAAGGGCTCCTAATCCGAAGTTCAACTTTGATGAGTCGGGTTTGTTGAGGTTTAAAGTGAGGATATGCGTCCCAGAAGAGCTCAAGAGAATTATACTTGAGGAGGCGCATCACCCGAGATATTCTATCCATTCGGGAGGTACTAATCTGTATCGGGACTTGAAAGAGAGATTCTGGTGGAATGGCATGAAAAGGGATGTCGCGAACTTCGTGAAGCGATGTCTAACTTGCCAAAGGGTGAAGGCAGAACACCAGAAGCCGGGTGGAACTCTCCAACCACTTCCGATACCCGAGTGGAAGTGGGAGCAAGTGACTATGGACTTCGTGTCCGGCTTACTAAGAGTAAAAGGAGGGTATGATGGAATCTGGGTTATCGTGGATAGGATGACCAAGTCGGCTCACTTTCTTAAGGTCCGGATGACAGATAAGGTCCCGAAGTTGGTAGAGTTATATTATAAGGAGATTGTTCGGTTACATGGAGTCCCGAAGAGTATCGTTTCTGACCGAGATCCGAGATTCACTTCGATATTTTGGCAGAGTCTTCAAGAACACTTGGACACAAAACTTCTTTTCAGCACAGCTTCGCATCCTCAGACAGATGGGCAGTCGGAAAGATTAATTTAGTATCTAGAAGATATGCTCCAGGCCTGCGCGTTGGATTTTCAAGATAAGTGGGACGATTATCTCCCGTTGGTTGAGTTTGCATACAACAACAGCTATCAAGCCTCAATTAAAATGGCTCCATATGAGGCTTTGTACGGGAGAAAGTGTCGGTCGCCGATTATTGGGAAATTGATGATTGGAAGTGGACTAAGGAAGATCGATTGATAAGGGCAACACCGAGAAATGATATTTAGGCTACAATTGAGAAAGTCCGCTTAATCGAGCAAAGAATGAAAGTGGCTCAGGATCGGCAAAGGAGTTACGCCAATGAGAGAGGAAGGCTCCTTGAGTTTGAAGTCGGAGATCGAGTCTTCTTGAAAGCATCTCCTAGGAAGGGCTTCACTCGAATAGGTAAAGGTGGGAAACTTAATTTGTGACATCCCGACTTTCCGCACGTACAGGTTTGTACCACGTGTGGGTTTATTTATTTATTTGCTTTTATTCTTTTAATTATTTGATGATTTATATTCTTAATTTCTTTCTTAATTGTACTACTTGAACAATTTGAACTATATGACTACTTGAACTATTTGATTAATCGCGTAATTTGAATTTTTATGAATTAAATTCCCGAGCATGCCTTATGTGAATTATATAATTCTTGGACCTTTTTGAATGATTTAATTTATGTTTGGGTTTGTTACGTAATTAGTTGGACTCAATTTGCCTCTTTTTGAACGTTTTGGGGTCATTCGGTAATTATGACCTTTTGAGTCCTTAGGTCGTTTCTTGAGCTAGGGAACTCAAAATCGAGTTCCGACACCTTCGTTGTGTTCCATTCGGTAAATGGGATTCAATGAGATTAACCTTGCATTTTTATGACCTCATTTCGATCCCTAAATCGAGCCACGTACACAAATACACACCTAAACCTAGTGTGGGACCCTTAGACACTCTTTTGTTGGATTTTTCTCCATTTTTAACAAAAATATCAGCATCTATCCCTTTCCAACTCATTTCACATGCCCCATATCTAAAAATAAGAAGAGAGAAAGAAGCCAAAACCTCCAAGCTCCATTATTGTGACCAAGCCAAGCTCAAGACCCTTCTTTATGCATTTTCTCTTCTTGGTAAGCATATATTTATGATCCTTGCACTCATGTGACCTCATTTATGCCTTCATATCATGATTTTCATGGTGGGATAGTTGGTATTGCATATGGAGGGTTTTAAGGGGTTTCATGGCATCATATGGATAGATGCATCTCTATTGCTCTTGTTGCTCTTATATGCGCATTTAGGTGATATGTATGTGATTCCTTGAGTTAATTGATGCATTTATGGCATGGTAGTTCATATAGGGACTTTATGCATTTATGAGAATTAGGGGTTTGTGCGTTATTACATGATTTCTTGATTTGTGGTTTCCATTTGCATTCATGTGCGCATATTTTTTGATTTGATGCACGAACTTGAAGTTTTGGATTGGTTTGATGCATAATCACTTGGTCCCCTTCACCCAATTTTTGGTACACAAGTGCTATAATGTCTTATTTATGATTTTTGATTGTCTTGGTGCTTTGGTATTTTGATTTGAATGTATTTAGGCTTTTGTGAATGCATCATTGCCGGTTTGAGGTCATATGTGCGTATTTGAGTGTTTCGTTGATAATTTGCGTATGAATGCTTGATCTCTTGATGCTTTGTGAATCCTAATATGTTCCCATATGAGTTAATATGTTTATGAATGTGTTTGATTTGTTTTTAGCTTGTGTTTGTATGCCCTTTTCTTGTCTTGGACGAAATGAGCACAAAAATGCATTTTTGGGGGGGTTTGGAACTTAGCCCGGCCAAGGCTATTTTGGTTTTTGGTTCCAGTAACATAGCCTGACCCTGGGCTATTTTCTTTGTAAAATATCCCGGCCGGGCTATTCTTTTTCCCCTTTCTTGTGCGGTTTTGTCATTTATTCGTTTCTTTTGGCTTCCGTTCGCTTTTCTCACCCCCATTTTGACTTCTAAGCTTTCCTAAATTGTTGTATGATGTGTTGTGAGTGTTGTGTGTGAATTTTGGCCTTCATGGATTTGAAATGTGTTAGGTATAATCGAACGTGCGTGATATGCTCCTTTGTGCTTAATTGACTTTATGCCTTGTTTGCATGCCTTGTATGATACTTTCTTGATCTTGATGTGATATGTATGAATTGTGTACTTTATGTATTGTGTATTACATGATTTTTTGTGAAGTTATTATGTGATATTGATGCTCTTATGTGCAATATGTTACTCTATATGCCGTATATGCTCTTTTATGCGTTTGAATGATATCATGCTTGGTTTGTTGGTCTTATTTGTGACTCCCTTGCTTCTTGTGTGAAGTATATGCATTGTGAATGTGTTGTATGATGTCTTGTGTCTATTATGTGAAGTCCGTGGTTTTGTTTAACGTGAATTGTGCAATTTGTGCCTCAATATGACTTTAGAAGCAATTGTTGGACCTAAGTACATTCATGTCGCATTTATTATGCATCATTTGCATCCATATGCATATGCCGAGCGTCTATTTGGTTCACATTGAGTCTAAGTTTGTCCTTTGTCCTTTTTTTTGTTCTTAGGTTCGTTTGGTTCATGAGGAGGCGATTTTCTTCGTTCGGTTTGGTCGTCAAGGTGAGGTTTTGTTCTTTTAGTTAAGTGACCTACAACCCTAATTGAATTTTGAGCCCGCATGTGATATACGTATATATATGTATTTAGATACATGTGTTGGATACGTATTTTGTGGGATTATGCCCTTTTGTTTAGAAATGTTTGAAAATCTTTTTATGTATATATTAAACTATTTTCATTTGTTTGTTCGAAAAGAGTGGTGTGTGTAAATGGGATTTTGAAAATAGCGAGCATCTTTGCAAAGCTCGAGTTTGTTAGTTTGCTTTATTTTGGGGCCCAGGAGACCGGGGCGAAAGGAGACCCGATATGGCAGCGGGCTGTCGGGTAATCCCTAGCACGTTCTCCAACTTCGACAGGATCAACCCAGAACCCACTAGGAGGCAAGTGGGGATGGAATCCTTGGGAAGTGAGTGTCGCGAAACTCACTACCCAGATAGTTCGCATAGATGGTTAGGGTGGCGCCACCCTTTCATCGTTTGAAGAAGAAGAAGGTATGTTGGTATGATTTCTTTTGGGTGCGTTTTAGTTGGTCTTTGAAAAATTGAGAAAGGGGAGTTTGAGGCCCGTGCTCGCTGGGTCATGCGTGTGTGAGTTTGCTCTTGATTCGTGAAACGGGCGTGGATTCATAATTATTAAAATTTGTAGATTTTGGCCTCCGGCCTTTAACCTCTTTTCTATATATCTACTATCACGTGCTAAATTGTTTTGGATTGCAAAAACCATGCCCCGGTTCACGAATCCGTATATAGATTTTCGTTATGCTTTGCTCCTACGTATATGTATGCATGTGTGGGTTAGCCCCCTCACCAGTCTTTAGGACTGACCCCTCCTTGTTGTTTGTTTTTCCCCCTTTTTTTGGTTTTGAGTTTGCAGGTGCAGGTGTTGGTTGGCTAGGCGGCGGTTTTTGTTTCGAGTCGTTTGAGTTAAGTTCAGGTCTTGTGTAAGTTGAGTCTTTTGCAGTTTGCATCGTACCTTTAATTTTGTAATTCTGAATTATGTATAAGATTATGATTCGTATTTGAGCAACTATGTATGATTTAAGTTTGCCCTTGCCGGGCTTGTAATTGTGTGAAAAAGACGCTTGTGGCGCCCAAGTTCGCATGTGAACGTGTGTTTAAATTATGCCGGCCCGTGGCCATTGCATGTGAGTATATGTGCTTGTTGATCCTGTATGCTTCCGCGTTCCTTTTGATTTTGTTGCGTACTATGATTAAGGGTCTAGACCGTCTAGCCTAGGTGAGATTTTGTTTGTCTGTCGTTCGTCATGGCTTGGTGCGTGTACGGGATTTCTATTTCGTTGCACGTGTCGAGCTATGGTGCGGGGGATATGGCGTCTTGCGCTCCGGCGTGTCACATCCTTTAAGTGGTATCAGAGCTCTAGGTTGCAAAATCGGAGCTCTGGAGTCGAGTCGATTCTGTCTTGGTCGTTCGACTTAGGAATATGTGCTTTGTTTGCATTCACTTTCTTGTTTTGTGAATTTTGTGAATTATTTGAATTTATATACATTTATTGTGCACATGAACATGCATTTACTGATCAACATACACGTATATTGGTATTGTAGTTTGTGAATTTTCAGGATTTCACAATATTTACAAGACTTTGGACAACTTTCGCACCGATCATTCCATCAAAATCAAGAGCCATCTACACCAACAAGGCAATCTATGGATCCGATAGCAACCTTGTACCGGGAGTTTGGGACTTTCAACCCTTCACAATTCCGAGGAGGTAACGACATCGAAGCTGAAGAATGGCTATCGGGAATTGAAGGCATATTTCGGGTATGGCCGTGTGAATAGCACAACAAAGTTTGTCTTGTCACCTTACTTCTTCAAGGACAAGAGAACCTTTGGTGGTCAAGAATTGCTCAACAACTAGAGGTGGCAAGAGAAGCATTGACATGGGATATATTTCTCCGGGAATTTAGAAAGAGATACATACCTGCGATTTTACAACAACGAAGGCTTGAAGATTTTCTCGCTCTCAAGCAAGGAGACAAGACGGTCATGGAGTACTTGGAGGAATTTGAGAGATTGGGTGCGTATGTCCCCCACATTACGTATGATGAAATACATTAAAGGCGAAGTATTACATGGAAGGCCTTCGAAGAGAACTCAAAGAGGCCTTAGTGGCGAAAGACACAAGTACGTGGGATAAGGCTGTTGAAAAGGCTTTACGAGTCGAGAATTGGTGGATAGCAAGGAAAGAGCATAAAGAAGATACTCCGGAACAACTATTCGAGCTAGGATCATGCTCTAACATACAAGTTGAAGGGAAATCGGCTCATCAAGGTGCATCGATCAAGAAGAAGAACAAGAAGAAGAAAAAGTTCAAAGCTCGGAAGAACCCTTTGGCCAAGAAAGAATCTCCACCGTGTGCACATTGTGGTGGAACCAATCATACGTACGAGGGGTGTTGGATCCGGTTGAGAAGATGATATGCTTGCGGGTCGTCAGAACACCAGTTTCAAGATTGTGACCGTTCGAGGGCTAACAAACAAAGGCGAAGGAATCAAAGACTTCATATCGGAGGTCAAGGTGCGCCCGACAATTGAGGTAATTGCATTCATGGCATCTCATTCATGCATCTTTAAACTCGGGGAAACCCACTTGATTGCTCTCTTTCTTTGTTGCTTCTTTTGTTGTTGCGTTGTTTTGGTGTAAGCTTCCCTTGTGGAGTTTTTTTAAGGTTGAGAGTTCGAGTGGTTTGTGAGTTGTGAGGGTCGAGTTGGTCGGTGGTTTTGGTTTGAAGGCGCCGTGTTACCTTAGGCGTGGGTTAGTAGTTGCTTTTTGGAGGTCCTTTTTGGGCTCAATGGTATCTTCGAGAGTTCGATTGAAGGCTAACCGTTATATCCTTTGGTGGGGCGGTTGTGGTTTTGAAGGCGTAGTCCGGTCAGCTCTTAGAAGGTGGTTTCACCCGTTTGAGCATTACTTCGTGGAGTGCTTAGGTCCTATATTTGAAAATGAGGGGACGTAGGGTGAGTATAAGCTACCTTGAGCTACACAGGTTAACTGAGACAGAAGAATACCCTTTGCTCGCTTCGAGGAGTTTCGTGTTGTGCCCAGTTGGGTTTGAGCAAGGGTAATCGACTACGTGATCGAGAAGAAAACCGAGAATTGCCTCAAGGTAAATGTCTTTTACATTGTTGGGGTACACTAGGCGGATCTTTTCTAGGAGTAGCCAACCCATTGACACGAGAGACAAGAAAGAGGCACGGTTTGAGTGGGAAGAGGCTCTTGAAAAGAGTTGCCTTCGGCATCGGCTATGCCACATGGAGGTACTCGAAACTTCTTCGTTATTTCGAGGCTTTAAAGAAGGCTTTGGATACGAGTTATTAACGGAGAGTTGGAGCATATGTCTCAAGATGTGTTAAGTCACGAGATTAATCCCACTTTTAGTTGAAGTTTTACCAAAAGTTTGAAGAGCCGGTAAGGTGTGGAACGTAAGGGAAAGATGTGGTGAACTTCGTGTAACAACATCTAACACGTTTTCGGGTGAAGACCGAGAGCACTTCCGGTATGATTCTCCAACTATTTTTAAATTCTATTTGGAAGTGGGAGCAAATAGCCAAGGACTTTGTGTCTGGTTTGCTAATATCAAGGAGATTCCCTCGGAGTCGGTTTGTACCACCGAGATGCCCGGGACATGAGAAGTCTTGCTCATTCTTTCATTGAGTGAGTAATGTCCCAAAGTGATGACAACCTTCTTGGATCAGAGTGGCGCAGCGGAAGTGTGGAGTTGGGTTCGTGTCCGAGTCGTTCAAGATTTCACTCCGGATCTGAGGACAGGTCCTTTTGAAGGAGGGGTTGTTGTGACATCCCGACTTTTCGGCTTTGCAGGTACGCATTAATAAGAGTGTTAATTGCGCTTTTAATTTATTTAATAATGTAATTATGTGGTTATTATATGTTTTAATTTAATTACTTGACCTTATTTAATTTACTTGAACGTTTAATTTCTATACTCTCGTACGTGACCTTTATGTGCTCGTTTAAATTCTAACTTTTGTGATAATTTTCTATGCTCGTTTTATGTGTTGGAGTTTCTTTGTTGTGTTTTATGACCGTCCGAAGTTGACGGGGCTTTTAAGGGACCTAAAGGAGCTAACTCGTCTTGGCGTACCTTGGGTTCCGAAATCCGTTTCTTGAGCTCGGGAACTCGAAATCGAGTTCCGACACTTTTGTTGGATTAGAATCGACGATTTGGATCCAATGAGCCTAACCCCATAACTTTTGGACTTCGTTTCGACCCCCGATTGCCCGGTTTTCGCCGAACGCGCCTATTTCGTACCTAATAACACACCTAAACTTTGTGGGACCCAAGCCTATGCTTTTGTTGACTTTTCCCTTCTCTTTTATCACCAAATTCAGCCTCCCCCTTCATGTTTTCAGCCCCCAACCGAGATCCCAAGGGAGAAAAGAAGAAAAGAGGCTCCAAGCTCCAAACCTCCATTTTTGGAAGCTCCAAGCTCAAGACATCCTTCATCTTCCACTTCCCTCTTCAAGGTAAGTTTATTTTTGAATTCCTCTTGTTCTTGTGACCTTATATATGTATGTATTTCATGGATTAATTGTTGGGAATGTATG
>JBBMKE010432566.1:0-10289 GCA_037834125.1 Lippia alba
CTTAATTAATTAATTACTAATTAGCTATTTTTCAGTTATCTGGGTGACTCATCTAAAATTTGAGGGTCCAAAATTAGTATTTTAAAGTGCTCACATAAGTTTAAGAAAATATTGGTCGATTTAGAATATAAAATCAATAATATTAATAAAAGGTTGTATCCCCTCATTTTATTTTCTTATATTTTCATCTGAATCAACTAAATGGATAAAGTAGATTCGATGGTTAAGGAATCGACAGACTTATCCATTCAACGACTTTGAAACTGAACGTTCTCAAAAGTGCTACTATTCGATTTAGGTCTATTGAAACGATCGCAGAAGTATGACTATGAAAATTATGGTCAAAGATCCTTTGATCGGCCGCCATATTCTAGCTATTTCTTATCTATAAATTTAAATTTTAAAGGAGTACGAAATTATCATTCAAGATTATTTTCCATTGTCATGGACATAGAAAACTTATAATTTAAAAGGAATTGTTTGTTGCAATTTGAAAGTACAAAATTTTAAAACGTGGAAAAGATTAAATAATCAACATATATGTTTTAAGATTGGTTCTTTATTATTCTTTTGAACTATGCTCGAAGCACATGAATTCTAACGGGGGAGTGTTTTTTTATTTAAGGGAAAGGGGCAAAGAGCCCGATTATTGTAGATCAAGAGAAATTAAATAAGCTAATAGAAGTTGGTACAAGTGATTAATAAATTTATTTTTTAAGATAATAATTTGTCACTTGGGCATGTATGAACTTTAAAAAAATAATAATAATAAATTAAAAATAAATGACTAAATGTCCGAAAAATCAATGCAAATCAAAACTACATTATAAACTAACTTATGTGCTATCATATTAATGCCACGCTTAATAAAAGAAAGTTGGACCCTCTCAAAATTAGAGCAAATGTGCTTGATATCGGAAATCATGTCGCCTATTTCCAACATCTTATCCTCGAAACTCCCGAGTATGTTAAAATTGAACATAAAAGAAGAATGAAAGAAAACAAAGTGAGATATTTATATTTTGTACGTTAAATTTTTTATTTTTTTATTTTTTAAAATAAAATTTTATTGAGGACCCCACCTCTATAAAAAAATGAAAAATACAGTAAACAATTAAAATTACGGTCTAAAAAATAAAATTTACGAATAATCACCTAAACCCTCTAAATCTTCATTTTGAAAATCATGATCAAAATATCTTTCTCTATACATAAAGTTAAAGTTAAAACATAAACTTTCCAGATCTCTTTTTCTATCTATATAACAATATGTATATAGGACTCCTTAATAACTACGTATTTTAGCGAAAATATAATTTCTTAAGAAATTAAGTTAATACACATCCAATCTATACATATAACCTCATTATATTTAAAATTTTCAAAAATACGTATTCTAGTAAAAATATAACTCTTTAATAAATTAAAATTAATTAAGACTCATTTAATGTATAGAAATCACATAAAGTATAATAATAAGAACTCTTTTTATAATTAATATCTTCATTATAAGTTCCATTATAAGATACTTATGTGTTTTTTTGGTTAAATATAATTAATTAAATAATTAACTTGATTATATTATAAAAATTATATATCATTCACAAAATTTGAAAGCATTAATAATATATCTTTAAGTTCGACTGTTACAAATATATTATGATAACTAAAAGTTGGTCAGCAATTTAATAGATAACCTTCTACATTCTTTGTTTGAATTATTTACAACTACAAGAACAAATTCAAATATATAGACATAAATTATATGTATCAACGAAATAGGCCAAATCAATGTCTGGCAAAAGTAAAAATAAAATGATTGATATAAAAGTAAATATTTATCGTATTCCACGTAAATGTATAGTTTGCTAATAAAATTTATTATTATTTATTGATGAATAAAAAAGGTATCATTTAATTATATAATTAAAGATAAAAGATATTTTCGCATCCTTGTCGCTGTTAGAAGTCGTTGTTGTTGTTGCTACATTCCTAATAACTGTATTGTTATGGTAGAAATACAAGTCCTTTTTTTCACCCTTCAACATCACAATTGTCCCTGAAGTTGCTCTACGAATTCCATCTCGCATCATCACAACTAGACCTTTTAGACTCAAAGGCCCCAATGAGATGAAATTCTTTTTCAAATTGGGTACTAACCGAACATCTTTCAGAATTCTGGTAGATCCATCTTGATTCCATAGCTTGATTGAACCTATCCCGGTTATTTTACATGTCTGAACATTACCCAACTAAACAAATCCTCAATCAAATTCTTCAAGACCGAAGAACCACTCCCGAACGGGACACATATAATAGGTATAGCCCGAATCCAATATCTACTCTTCTAAAGTTGGCGTTGAAAGTGAAGCCACTGAGGAAACATCTGACTCTACATTGTTTTTGCATTTAGCTACATTGGCGTCTTGCGGTGTCTTTTCTTTCTTTGACTTTGGACAGTCGTTCTTCCAATATCCTTTCTCGTGACAAAAGACATACTCATCTTTGGCAACTCTGCTTCGACTTAAATCTCCCTCTTCTCCCCAGTACTGGCTTTGCTAACGACCACAACTAGCGCTTTCTGTAGCTCCACTAGTACTTCCTTTCTTGTCCTTTCTCCTTTGTTCATAACTGTATAAGGTTGTACACATCTCGATGAGCGAAACATCAACCTTTCCGTAGAGTAGTAGGGTTATCTCGAGAAACTCGAACTCATTCGAAAGTGATCTCAACAACATCAACGCAAGATCTTCGTCTTCAAAAGCCACATCTAAATTCAATATCAGCCACCAGTTGATTAAATAGAGTATTGTGCTCATCATCGTGGTACTGAGAACATACGTGAAGTAAAACAGTCGTTTCTTAATATAAATCTTCTTCTGGTTGTTTTTTGGTACTGAGAACATACGTGAAGTAAAACAGTCGTTTCTTAATATAAATCTTCTTCTGGTTGTTTTTCTTTAAGAATTTCTCCTCCAATGCCTTCTACAACTTGCTTGCAGAAAGTATACTTCTGCTCTCTAGAGAAATACGATCGAATTGTACCACATGCCAACCGTTGAGGGTCCTCCAGTCTTTGTCATCAACCTTTTCTTGTTTCTTTTCTTCAATGGCGAGACCTAAACCTTGTTGGAACAGAGTCTTTTTGTTTTTCCACTTGCTGAAATGATCGGTTCCATCGAAGATCTCCATCGTGATTCTCATATTTGCTATTCCAGTCCTTACCAAGTTGAATGAGTTGGAAGCCGAGGTGGAATCCGTTTTAGTTGCTTCTTTAGGTGAGATCTATTCCTTTGTCATTTCTGCTACACTATTCTTTCAATAGCCACCAATGGGCGATGCCAACCGAGCTTGCCGATACATTGTTTCAACCGAGTTGGACGAGCTGGCAAATGAAGATGCTTGCCGATGTTCGTCGATACATGATCCCTGTCGATGCCCATCGAGCCGTCGTCGCCTATTTCTGATGTGGAAGATCAGTCTAAGATACTACCACAAAGCATACTCCGGCACCTTTGGATCTCGATACACTTGTCGCGGAAGCGTCGAACAATATTTAGAATATAAAGCCTAAAATTACACAAAGAAGAATTAAGCAAAATAATAAACTAAATATAACCCAAAATAAGGCTATTAAAAGACATAAATAAAAGAACATCAAATTTAACGAGGTTCAGTCAATTTAGCGTATGTCCTTGGGCACTAGTCAAAATATATTTTCACTAAAAGAAATATTACGAAGCGAGAAAAACTTTATTTGGATGCACTAAATTAGAAAGGGGAGGAACCTATTTATAGTGTTAGCTCCTCTTCAAACTATTACAAAATTTCAATGTGGGATAGAAAACACTTATCTCAACCTAATTCTCCAATGTGGGATACAACTTTATGCCACAAAATAACAGTGGCTTTAAAAGAGGAGTGCTTATTTTTGCCTTCTAAGTTTCCTTTGATCTTTGGGCACTCAGGATGTTTGTGTCCAGCTTCCTGATAGTTGTGGCAAATAATATTGTTATCAGATGAATTTGTATCAAATCTTTTACGTGAGTCGTTCCGACAGAATCTGTTTTTGGTAGTAGCAAAATATCTTAGTCTCTTGGTGATAAGGGTGATTTCTTTTATCAATGTTTCTTTCAGCTTCATCTTCATCAGCTTCACTCCCAGCATCCACGTCAAATTTGGAAATAATGTTTTTCTTTTTTTCAATGGATTCTTCCTTGGACGCGAGAGCAATCCAATGGTTTCACCTTCCTTCATAGCAAACATTTCATATTTGTGAGTGAGAAGGGCTATTTTTTTACTATCAAACTTGAGTTTAACCTTTATGCGTTACTTGCAACATTTTTCACATATCTTTTGTTGTTGCACACATGCGCACATAATTAAATTAGCCTTTGCATAGAGAGCAAGATAGAAAATTCTTTGCTTTTGAAGAAACGGAACTAAGCTTCTTATCTTCTGCAGAGTATTCACTCTTGATCTTCGAAATTTGATTTTTATTTTCATTCTTCATTGGGATCTTGACTCCTTCCATCACGATTTCCCATAGACCATAATCAATAGAGATGAAATATTCCTCTATTCGACTTTTCAGGTAGCATAGTTTGTTCCATCGAAGAGCGAAGGACGACTGTGAGAAGATTCATCAGAGTAGATATAATTTTGCGCAGCTATAGATCGATTCTATTTATTGTTAGACTAAATGTTATGAGCACAAGACTCTGGTACCACTTGTTACTCAAGAAGAGGCTTAAACTGAGTATATGAACTTTTTTGTCCAATGATACCCACTAAGAAACTAAATGATAAACAATAAGTACAAAAAATTTATAGTGGTTCCTTCACTTTACTTGTGAAAAATGCTAGTTGACCAAAGTAATCCACTACCTAAGAGGTTAAACTTTGAATTTAGCATAGGATGTATATAAAACAAAATTTGGAAACAGAGTACAAAAATCCGAAATCATTAAGACACCTTTATAACAAAGACTATGGTCACAGTGACCGGACCTCCATGCCAAAATCAGGTTAAAACACTATGAGAATATTTCTTTATGCAAATCACTTGAAGCGTAGGACTATGATTCCTTAAGTAGACATCCTTTCAGCTAGTCGTTGAGTTTTGAATTTTGAATTTTCACAGATTCTAATGTAGATATATACCGGCTTCATCTAGGAGATATTTTATGCACATTTTTTTTTTCAATCTTTGACTCCTTGCCCACACTCCACAGGCCACAGTCTTCTTCATCTCGGTAATCAATGTAGAAAAAAATATATTTTTTAATACAGACACCATGAACCAACACTGCATGAATTTAAGGAGAAAGAGTCTTTTGAATTAAGCAAATTATAAAAGTCGCCGTTTGCATCCTTGATTATTATTTTTTTAATAAATTATAACTCGAGTGTGTCGTGCGGAAAAAATTTCGTATAGATATCACACATCAATTGAAATTAGGTTGTAATTTATTGAAAAATAATAGTTGAAAATACAAATATCAACTTTTTATAGTTTATGATGAAAATTACAAAATAACAATATTATAGAATGTTTAAAATATTTATCTCAACAAAAATGCTTTTTTCATAATGTGACGACCAATGTAGGCTGAAATTCTTTGTCCTTTTAGTTTCTTATTTTATGTAAATCTCACCATGTACATTGCTCCAATTATATATTTATCCTTATCTATAAATAAATCTAAATGAAAAAGTATAATTTTCAAAGCGTTATGCGTTTGTCTTGTTTGAATGCAGATATATATATATATATAACTTAAAACCATTGTTGCATACAAGAAAAGCACTAGATAAAAGAAAACTATATAATATCGCAACTTATCCGCATGGGTGTATAGTGTATATAGACGTCTCCTCGGTGCTTTTCTTGTTGCGTGATATTAGTTTATAAATGGGGTAACTTCAAGGTTTGTAATTATTATGAATGGATAAGGACACGTATATAATTCAATATGAATACAATATAAGGGATTTTTTTCAAAAACTTTTATATGGAAGTTGTCCAACATCAAGCATGCACAACCTCAGGGGAATAGAACAGGGTAGAATTTGATTTAATAAGGTTGGAGGTTCAAAAACCCCCCTATCATATCATGGAAGAGGTACAATATAAACTTGAAGATATTTCTTATCTTGGATTTGAGCATCATCCACCATCCTAAAAATCTAGCCAGTAGCCACTAATAAAATGAACATGAAGCACGATATAATATATTATAATAATATATTTAAGAATAATTACATCCGACTATCCTGTATAACACAATCTATCATTATCGAAAAATTATATTTTAGTCTCCAACTTTGAGAACCGTTTGTAATTCTTAGAGTTTTGTTATGTTATTTCAAAAATACTCCTAACTTGTTATTAAATTCATAATTTGTGGGTATCGTTTTGTTTATATTTTTAAACTTTAGGGATGATTTTGTAATTTTAGTCACACATTCATAAAACCGTCACGGGCATAAGTGTATTTTTATAAATTCCGTTAAGGGACCTAAGACCAAACAAGACTTATAAAAATTAAAATATAATTTTCTGATAATGATGAATTGAATTGTAATTAAGGTTAAATGCAGAGCAGTCGGCGTAAATCCACTTATATTTAAAATTAAGTATCTGTGCAAGACTGATTGTGTTGTTTATATATGTACTAAAATCGAATATTGTTTTCTTCCATAGTCCGAATTCTTAAATAACATTTATGTGTTCGGTTCGCTTACATAAGTTAAGTTTCTTCAAGATTAGAAAATTTTAGTGATTTCCCTTGGGCCTTGATTTGATTTATGTGTTCGGTTCGCTTACATAAGTTAAGTTAAGTATCGCTTACATATATTTTCAGGAATATTAATTATTTCCTTAATTTAATTTATCCATTTCTCTTAATTTTTTTGGTGTCCAACAAAAGTTTTATATAAAAATAGTTGTAATTTTTTTTACAACAACAAACATATTTATGAATTATGAGTTAAGCAAACAAATCAAGTATCAGTACAAGCATAAGAGAATCGATATAAGTCGAAATATTCAAAAATTTTATCTAAATCAAAGTTGTATCTTCTTTTGTAAGAAGTGAATATGCTAAATAATTAGTGTCAAGCTAATAAAAATAAAGACTCAACTTGGATATGGATGAGTGAAAATTAAATAAATTCTGAAAAAGAGATCAAAACAAACTCTAAGAGAGATGTCAAACTTCAATTTAGAAAACCAAACATCAGACGACTAAAAAAAGGTAAAGATAGTGATGAGATTACGAAAAGATTTAATTATACGGTTGGACCAACTCAAATTTGTTGTACCGTCACCCTTTCAGATATGTACTGCCGCCGCTTTCTCAAATTAGTTTGTTCAATAGTTTTTTAGGTTTGTTAATATTTGTTTTCTTCACACTCATTCAAATTTGTTTGGCCCCTATCTTGGTAGAACTTTTTCAAGCACCTCTCGATTTAGATTTAAAAAAATCGATCTTTGAGATTTACGATTTAAATTTGGAAAAATAGTTTTCTAAATTACCCCAAAAAAAGGTTTGAGAAAGCACTCCTACCCTTAACAATTGTGTTTTTCTTAACAAATTAGATTAGAAGATAATTCGAGTTTCTTGGTTCTATATTCATTATCGGTTGGATTAGGATCGAACCAATGTAAAATTATTTATCAATAATAATTGCATATCCAAATTCACCCTCACAAAACCGCTTGTTAAAGTTGGTAATTATGATGCCATTTTAATCAAATAACAATGAACCTCTGTGACTAATGTTTATGACATAGCTAGGTTATACACTTTTCCAGAAAAGCGTCAAGATTTTTTTAATTTTTTCCGCGAAATCACTTTCTTAATTAATTTATTAATAAAAAATGAGTTATTTACGCCATACCCTGTCTTAGGTAAAATGGGCACAAAAAACCCTATGTTATGATAATTAACACCGAGAACTCTGTGCTTTCAAAATATTTACATGTCAAACCCTGAAAATTTATGTTATTGTTAGAACACTAATTTTCTCTATTTATCGGATACAAAATAACTAATTTAACCTTTTATATTACGATATAGATCATCTCAAATCTCTCTATATACATTTTTTATATTTGTTTAATATTTTTTTATGCACTGAAACCCTTTTTTATATGCACTGAAACTTGTTACAAAATAAAAATTACATGACAAACGCGTATAAACAAGTATAAAAAATGTATATAGAGAGATGTGAGATGATGTATATCATAATATAAAAGGTTAACTTAGTTATTTCGTATTCTATAAATAAAGAAAATTAGTGTTCTACAATACCATAAATTTTCAGGGTTCGGCATGTAAATATTTTGAAAACATAGGGTTCCTTGTGTTAATTTTCATAACACAAGGTTTTTTGTGCCTATTTCACCTAACACACAGGGTATGGTGTAAATAACCCAATAAAACATATTCACCAAACAAACATTAATAGCTAACTTATAATATTTGGTATATGACAAAACTATGTTTAAGTGGCAAAATACAATTAAACATAAATTAATGATGACTAGTAAAACAATAACATATTTAATTGATGATCTTTTTATATAATATTAATATATAATATATAATAATTATGGATATAATTAATTTGACTTTCTGATTTAACATTTGAATGAAAAATGGCGGTATATCTCACAAACCTAGTGGTGCATACTTTTCAGACCCGCCGCACAATTAAAGCACATTTGGGCAATTGGGCATGAATAAGTTTGGCACAAAGGAAGGATATGATCATCAAGAGCTTTTCACACAACACAACCCATATAAAGGGAAAAGAGAAATAAAGAAATGGAGGCTAGCCACAAGCTACACCTTTTCTTTATCATTATGTGCACAAATTTCATATACATATAAAACGTTTTTTAAATTTAAAGAAATAATCCACAAAAAAGGAAATGGAAGAAAAAGTAGAAGATATGATCATGAATTATTGCAAAATGATCCAACAAACACCCTCCCTCGCCATGATTTTGATAAGGTGTAGGTAGGAGCGTTGACGACTCTGTAAAAGGGATGAATTGTATAAGATTCGAGAAAATTTTAGCACATGTCATATATTAAAATCAAGTGAAATTTTGATGTAAGACGTCGACAGAGATATTGATTTCTTGTATATTAGTATATCTTAGTGTAATATCTGTAAGATCGAAATTTCTTTAATTTCACTATATCAAAACTATATTGTATAAATTGATTTGGTATTAATTATAAAATGACAATCAAACTGAATACACCTGTATGTCACGTCTAATATCATTATACAGTTTTCAATAATATTTATCGAGTTTTGTATTACTTTAGTCAAAGCGTTGCAATAAGTTGAATTATACTCTGTCTCTCGCATTGCTACGTAAGTACACTCATGAGTCACGAGAGCAATGTGTATTTGGGTGGTTTAGGTCTTTGCAACTTCTTTCTTTCTTACATATTATAATTAACATATTAAGAAATATGTGCGAAATTATTTTTCCGACAAATAATTTCATAGTAAATATATGTATTTGTGAATAAAATAATTGCAATTCGATTGTCATCAAGACACTTGGAACCAAATATAATCCTATATATATAATGTGTGTGTTTTCTAGAAAAAAAAATGATCCACAAAAAATACAAAAGAGTTAGAGATTATTGTAAATCAATCAACTAGACTTATGCCTTTGGAAAGAGAAGTCATCCAAATGTGACATAAACCACCAAAGACAAGATAAGCCCACTAAATCATATCTACATTTTTTTCATCCAACGGTCTGGAATAAAAATTAGAAAATGGCACCAAAATGTGGGTCCCAATCTATAATTGACGCCACGTGGAAAGTGGTTGGTCAGCTAAGCCATACGAGATTGAATTATTGCTTCATTGGAGAACATTTTGGAAGTGGATTCCATAAAATAATAGAAAGAAAAGAGGACAATTTCTCTTTGCGCCACTTCACAATATGCACGTAATAATTTATACCCTCAAATTATAAATACTAGCGTAAATCCCGTGCTATGCACGGTGGTGAGAGAATCTTGGTGGTAAGAGAAAATAATTTTTTTTTAAAAAATAATTTAAATTTAAATACTGAATTAAATAAAAAGTTATTTTAAAAATAATAAAAATCATTCTAGCTTTACAGCCCAAATAAAAACAAAAAATGAACAATAAAAGTTTTTTGGATCAGATTAAATATATAATTAAAACTACAAAAGATAATTTTATATCATTCAATACGACAAATGAATGTAAATAAAATG
>JBBMKE010432575.1:0-10289 GCA_037834125.1 Lippia alba
AAGGGGAGATTTTTCTCGGATGACCGAGAGATGAACCTGTTCAGAGATATGATCCGACCCACGAGACGTTGGACGTCTCGAATAGTGTGGGGCCTTTTGATGTTTTTCAATGCTAGGATTTTCTCTGGGTTTGCTTCAATTCCCCTTTGACTGACAATGTATCCAAGGAACTTACCTCCTTCCACGCCAAACGAGCACTTGCTCGGGTTCAAATTTAGTCGGTACTTGCGCAGTAGGTCGAATGCGTGACCCAGGTCACTTAGGTGCGATTCTCTGTCCTCACTCTTGACGATCATGTCATCAACGTACACCTCCATGGTTTTTCCTATTTCTCCCTCAAAAACTTTGTTTACCAGCCTTTGATAGGTGGCACCTGCATTTTTTAATCCAAAAGGCATTACTTCGAAGCAGTAGATGCCTTTCACCACGATGAACGCGGTCTTCTTCTTGTCTTCCGGGGCCATGAAGATCTGATAGTAGCCTTGGAAGGCGTCCATCATGCTTAAGAGTTCGCAGCCCGCGGTAGAGTCTACTAGCTGGTCAATTCGCAGCAATGGATAGGGGTCCTTGGGGCAGGCTTTTTTTAGATTCGTGAAATCTTGACACATCCGTCATTTACCGCCGGTCTTTGCCACCAGCACGACATTGCACAACCAGTCCACGTACTTGGCTGGTGTAATGTACCCTACATCTAAGAGCTCTTTGACCTTTTGCTCAATTATCACATTACGCTCGTCATTTTGAGCCCGGAGGCGTTGTTTGAAGGGGCGGAAGCTTGGGTCCATGTTCAGGTGGTGTTGGATGACTTCGGGGTCAACGCCAACCAGGTCTGAGGAGCTCCAAGTGAACACGTCTGCATTTTCTCGTAGGAATTGGATAAGCATGCACTGCTACTTCCCCTTTAGATTGGCACCAATGTTGGTGGTCTTTTCGTCGTCGCCCGGAACCAACTGTGCAGGCACAATGGCTCCGGTTGCCGCAATCTTCCCATCGTCCAACTTTCTCTTTTTTTAGGCTATAGTGGAGGTCATCTGTTTGGAACACATTTTGCAGTGGGATCCTCTGGGTCGGCCAGCTCCGTGTCAATAAAGTCATCTACGTGCAGGAGTGGTACAACCTTCTTGTCGGGGAGCGTGACCTTTTCTATGGAGATGGAGTAGCACTCCCAGGACTCCAGGATGTTACATCTCAATTCTCCTATGCCATGAGATGTCGGAAATTTGAGAGTCTGGTGGTAGGCTGAATACACGGCTCTGGATGCGATGAGGGCTGGGCGCCCTACTATGATGTTGTAAGCAGAATGGCATTCGACCACTAGAAATTCGATCACTTGGGTCGCTCTCTTGGGCAGTTTCCCCATGGAGGTAAAGAACTTGACTCATCCCTTAGAGTAAACTTCCGACCCGGCAAATCCTGTTAGGGGTGTCTGAATTGGTTCAAAATCAAGTTTATCATGCAGGTTCATTTTTTGCAATGTAGAGTAAAAGATAATATTTGCCGAGGCTCCATTGTCAACAAAAGTCTTGTGAATGGCACAGTTAGCTACATCAAGCGTGACTACCAGCGGACAACTCGGCACAGTGTCATCCCGTGGCATCACTGGTACAAAATCCCTATTACTAAAGGAAATTTCTTGCTCCAGCCATTCCTTGCCTAGCTCGATGTGCATAACCTCCCTGGGGCCATAGAGCTCCGGGCCGGCCTCCCTCCTTGATCGCTTGCGGGCTGTTTTGGAGTCTCCGCCAGCTGGACTGCCCTCTATCATGAAGATTTCGTTGGTGGGCAGGTTGTGCGGATCCTCATCAGTTGTCTTCTCGAGCGGCTGTTTGCGCTCTCTCCTGGCGGGTGGGGAGCCTCCACGATCAAACACTTGTTGGGCTCGGTCGTCCAATTTTTGGACGAACTCGGTCAAGTGGCCCCCTTGGATTAACCACTCGATTTCTTCGCGAAGGGCGATGCATTCGGAGGTCCAGTGACCGTACTGCATATGATAGGCGCACCTTTTGCCGGACTCCTTGGCCTTATTTGTTTCTTTCAACTGCTTAGGCTTCTTGAGCAGGCCGCGATCCATGACTTCATAGATTTCTTCAATTGGGTAGGAGAGCGCAGTGTACGGCTTCTTCGTCCCGCTGCCTGAGGGCGCCTCCCTTTTCAGTCGTTGCTCTATTCTATGGGAGAGCCTGGGTGGGTCCGACCTAGGTGGGTCGGAACGAGCTGGCGATCGCGGGACTGTTTATTGCCTCGTCTCTCGTTTCTCCGAGCCTGTGCTTGGCTACTGGCCCTCACTTCTTCCAGGAGCATGTATTTGCGCTCGATGGTCATGACTTCCTCCATGTTCTGAGGCTCCTTCAGGATCACGTCGTCGGCACACCTCGGGTGCCTGATCGCGGTATGGAGGGTCTGGGTGAGCACGTCAATGTCGGGGTGCTCGACTTTGACCAACGCCTCATTGAAACGGGCAAAGAAATACCTCAGGATTTCTCCCTCCTCCTGGACGATGGTGTAAAGATAGGTGGAGGGGAGCTTAACTTTGGACATGGAGGAGAAATGGGCCTTAAATTTCCACAGCAGGTCGTCGTAGTCACGGATGCTGTGGGGGGTGAGTCTCTCAAACCAGTCTTGGAAGGCCCTCGAGCGTGGTTTCGAAGATCTTTGCCCATATCAGCTTGGTGTGGCCGTATAGGCTGACCTGGGCCTCAAACTTGGAACAGTGCTTGATGGGGTCAGAATTTCCACTGTAGATGGAAAGATTCGTGGGGACCCTGTCCTCAAGTTTGACATCAATGATAGCATCGCAGAAGGGGGACCTTACCTCCCTTTCACTCCTGTAAGCCCTCGCTTGACGAGGGCGGTGTCGCTCTTCTTGGTCGTGAGGAATGTGTGAGGATACTTCCTCTTGAGGATCAACATAGTCCTCAGCTTGTAGTTGTGGCTGGCATGGTTGGGGTCTGGGGGCAACTGGTTTCTTAGGTCGGCTGGACCGATCCAATGCCCCCGGTTGGCTCTCTGGTAGGCGTCGGGATGGACCATAGCGCCCAGTCGATCGAAGATCGGGACGTTCCTACGGATTGGAGGCCCCTATCCATCGCGCTCGCGGTGCCTGCAATGTGGCGAGCACCACGGTCATCCTCTCGCATGTTTTTGTAAATCTGTGAGGGGCGTTCTTCTTCCAGCTTCTGCCTCGGTCGGGTAGGGCGTCTCTGCGGCTGGGCTCCGTTGTCATCGTAGCCCTCTTCGGCCTGGACACCAAGATGGACTTGGTGTTGTCCCCCAAATGTTGGCGCCAAGAAAATGGCCTGCGTTTGGGGGTACTGGCCTTGAAGAAGTTGGGGAGGATATCCCCAAATGTTGCCTTGTAGGGGATGCTGTGGGACAGCATAGGCCACGGTCGGCGTCGACCCCTGAGCCGCCGGGTACGCAGCATTTTGGGGGGCTATCGCCAATGGGCTTCCCCTTGGTGGAGCGGGCATGTTGGGCTCCCGGTTTTCTCTGGCGGCCGCAAGAGCCTCGGCGTGGCATTGTTCAGCGTAGGCGGCGAGGTCCGCCTCTGAAAGCACACAGGCACGCCGTCGGCGGCAGGTGCTCCGAGAGCTGGGGCATTGAAGGTTGCCCGCCGTTGCACTAAGGTCAGGGAAGACCTCCTGACCATTCTCGTCATAAGCTCTTCTCCCATATCTTGTGCGTGCCATGTTTAACAGAGTAGAATGGGATGGAGAGTGTGTAAGGTTTTAGGCAGATGGCTTCCGTTCGGAGATTCCCACGGACGGCGCCAATATGATCGTGTCAAAATCCGGCTATGTGCTGGACTGCGGATTAGGACTCCAAATTCACCCAAGAATTTATAACGTGGAAGTGCTCTGATGTTTTTCCTTAGCTGCGAGGGAATGAACAAACATGAACTCAAAGACCAAAAAGGGGAATGTGGGGGTTGGATCCTTTTTGGCACTCCGACGCTTAAGTCAAGGACTGTACTGGGTCGGGAATGCAAGAGAGTATGAAAGGAGTTTAGTGCGCACGGAAAAGCTTACCTCCATCTCTGGGAGAGATGGTTTATATAGGCGGTAATTATGTGAGGGGACACCTCCCAATAAGTGTGGATCTTGGTCTGCTAAAGGTGGGCTGAGATGACGATCGGAACAGCGCTTTCTGGTGGAAAGCGTTGTACCTTCTCTACAGTGTCCTTGGGAGGCCGCATTTAATGTGCCTGGTGGTGGAGGGAATCTGCATTTAATGCTCGCATATGGAAGACTGTGAGTCGGATTCGACCGCCTCCCTCGGTCGAGTATGGAGCTGGGGTCGCGACTGCCAGTCGCGCGAGGTATAAGGCCAGGCAGATTCCTCCAAGGGGTGGGTCGATGACAAGCTCAGGCTGGGAGTCGAAATATAGGGGCGTCCTTTTGTCCATGTCAGCTGCCACGTGGCGTGCGCTGAGTGGGCCATGCGGGAGCCCCAATTTCTCCCTCATCAATATATATATATATATATATATAGATATAATTACATACAGGTCCCTGAGGTTAGTCCTAATTACAAATCAGTCCCTATTCTTTTAAATATTACAATGTAGTCCCTAAGCCTTGTTAATTTGTTAATTTTTGTATACTTTTAGGGATGATTTTGCATTTTTGGTCATACATTATATGTAACACTCACAAAACCTTTCAGGATATAAGTGTACTTTTACAAAATTCGTTAATGGACCTCACACAAAACAAGAAATGTAGGGACTACAGTGTAATATTTAAAAGAATAGGGACCATTTTATAATTATTCCTATCCTCAGGGACCTGTATGTAATTATCCCTATTTTTTTACAAATAGTCATCTATTTAATTTTGATAAACCGTTGTCTCCATCAAATTTTAAATAAGTTTCAGTTGATGAAAATAAATTCACATGTGATCCGGGTCGAAATCGGTACGCGCTTAGGGTCGATTCCGGGCTCGAACCACTCAAGAATTTATATTAAAGGAAACGCCTTGGGGGTTGAAGAGCCTGTATAAAAACGAGGAAACAAACGTGAGCTGAAGGCCAACTGGGAGAATGGGGGTTGGATCCCCGTTTGGCACTCCGACGCTCAAGTCAGACACTAAGTCGTGAAAATTGAGAGGTCGAATGAACAGTTGTGCTTAAAAAAGCTTGCTTACCTATGCCTTGAGTCTGGGATGTATTTATAGGCATTGGGATGTGCGGGACACCTGTTCACGTAGTAGAGGTGCATTTAATGCAGCGTCTGCCATCGGGGACCAATACGCCCTTGTACAATCTGCTTTTGCAGACCTTTGCAGAGGTTATCCACAGATGATGGCGACTCTTGACAGGGACCCTTATGACGTGTGAGGGGTACACGGGGTCGAGATACCCTACCCGATCGATGTCTCAGAGGTCATTTCAGCTGGGCCACTCAGGGATGGCAGGTGGGTTGAGGTCGATGCACCCCTCGAGGGGAGTGATCTATTTTCCCTCCTGACCTGTTAGCTTGGGGTCAATCCGATCGCGGTCTGGTCGAATGTTCTTAGGCTGGTTTTGAAGACGTGTCTGCTTTGCTGGATGCTTGCCACGTGTCTTCGTCGGAATCAGCCGCGTCATTAGCCCCCCCAGATTGACAGGCATGACTTGACATGGCTGACAATCTCTGTCAGCAACCGTCGCATCCGTACATGTGTCGTCGCATCGTTCAGGGCTTTTACGGGCGCGCCTTTTGATTCTGAGCGGGGGTTTGACCTTTGAGGCGGCGTTTGGGCGGGAACAGGTGCAATGATGGCACCTGACAAAGGTTCAGGCCATCATTATGGTGACCCTTCGCATTCCGAGCCCTTTGCCTATAAATAAGAGTGGTGGGACTTGTCATTTTCACGCTTTCTTTCAGAGCAATAACGAGCCCCCCGTGTCTAGAGATTTTCGAGCAAAAGAGCACCCAGAGCTTTTGGAAGCTTTTCCCGGTCGAATTCAAGTTCCTTCTTACAAGGTACCCTTTTTGACCTCTTATTTGCTCTTTTTTCCTACTCTTTTCTTTTCATATTTTGAATGGCATCACATAAGCAAATCCCTGTTCACCAACAAAAACACATTCCGGAATATTATGCACGGGGTGTGGTTGATGAAAATGAGGCGATGCCCTGGAGTCGTCCGGTCGGGATGGGACTGGAGAGGGTCGATTTGTCCTCCGGGTCGTCCTCAGAGGGGGAGTCTGATAACGAGTCCCTGCCCTACGAGGAGCCTTTGGCTGATGAAGAGGTCGAATCTGAGCCGACCGTTAAGAGAAATGAGTTGGAGGGGGAAGAGGGGTCGCTGGAGGAGGTGTTGACCTCAAACCAGAGGGAGAAGGAGGGGCCACAATTTACAGCCCTCCATCATTCGGACATCTGGAGTAGAGTGGATGCAGAGGAAATCGAGAAGCTGCAGGACTTATAGACCGGCTACGGGAGGTCGAAAGATGGTCTGTGGCCAGTCGAAGGATACGAGATCGTGAAGCCCGGGGAGGACGAAAGAATGGGCAGCCCCCTGGGGGGTGTATTGCCGTCATGACCTATGCGATTAGGTATGGACTAAAGGTGCCACTTGATCCGAATGTTATCGCCCTCTTGAACGCCCTGGATATCGCCCCGATCCAGCTATTGCCAGTAGGCCAACGCCTTTCGGCTGCTGCTGCATTGCCTTCGACTCCCCGCCTCTTTGCCGAATTTTAAGGCTATCTTTTTGGCGGCGACCTCCCCGATCGCTTCTCCGGACGGTCGAGGGTTTGTCAAGCTGCAGGCCAAGCCTCACGACCAAATAGTTAGAGCTCACACTACTTCTCACGGGGTCGGTTGGAAACACAATTTCATGTACATAAGGTCTCCGGTTGGGTGGCCCGGGTTAAAGCGCACCTCATGGCAAGATATTGAGAAGGTAAAGATGCCTAAGGGAAAAACTACTTGGCCCCCCGATCCTGATTAAGAAATTGAGGGATATTGGACCCTTGTGTGCTCGATTCTTGACCCAACCTCAATTAATTATCGAGGCGGGTTTGGGCCCTGGGACCGTTTGATATTGGGACTTCAGCTTGGGTACAGATGATACCTACAATTTCGAACACCCAAGCACGTTCTTTTCGATCCCTCTTTTGATTTAAATCCTCGAGCATTCGAACTCTTGATTACGATGCTAATCGATTTTTTTGTTTTGCAAGCGAAATTCTGATGGCTTCCCGGAGACTATCTTGGTTGCCGAAATCAAGGCAAGGATGCCAAGCTTCAGAAGAAGTATCAGCCTACCATGCCTCAGGGAGAGGTCGATGAGCATGTCGAGGCTGCCAGAAAGGTCATCCATGACGCGGTGATTGTTGCGGCTCAGGCCCCAACAGCCAATTTGGAGACTCCGGGCTCCTAGGGTCGGAAAAGAAAAAGGGTCGAGACTAGCGGTTCCCTTGCGAAGAAAAAGGCCCCCGGGATGGCGAATGCATCGGGATCGACCGCCTCCCAAACTGCCACTCACAAGGACGCCCAAAAGGGCAAGGAGAAATCGAGTGGCTCTGGATCATGGCTCCGCCGCTCCCTCCCCCGAAATCCGGCTCGAAGACCAACATTACCGGCAAGAATCAAGGTAAGGGGACCGATTGGACTCCGAGGCCAGATGATGTGTCCAAATTTTTTGAGTACTATCGGGTCTACCCTCAGTACCCTGGAGGGCTCTCCCAACTCCAACTGGACGGGTCAAAAATGGCGATCGTCTGTGATCCCTACGACTTGTCGGTCGTTCGCCATCTATGGCACTCTATGCAGACGGAGGTTGATCATCAGCTGCTCTAGAAGGATGATGACGTAGCCAGCGAAGACAACTTTGCCAGGGATTACTTTGCTGTAAGTCCTCTTCTTTTCCCATTTCGACCTATCTTCTTTTTCCCTTCTATTTTCTTATGTGTCGCTCGTTTCTTCAAATGGGGATTCGAGCCTTTCACAATATGCGGAGGTGGAGGGTGGCTCGTCAAGAGAGGACCCAACTGGAGAAGAAGAATTTTGAGCGGGCGGATGTGAAGGCTTTGGCGGCCAAGGTGAAGGGGGAGCCCGAGAGAGAGAAGAAGGTGAACAAGAACTTGAGAAAGCTCCTCAAGGAGAGGGATGAGTCCCTTCGCCAGGCTAAGGAGTCGATTGTTAAGCTGACCGAGAATTGCACTGCTCGAGAGGCTAAGATTGTGGAGCTCGAGAAGGAGTTAGAGAGTTTGAAGACCAACTCGAGCGAGACTTGGATGACGAGCTATTGGATCGGGATCGATGAGGCCCAAAAAGCGAGCTTTGGAGCGGCCATGGAGACTTACAACTCCTTGCTAACGGATATCGAAAACTACACTATTTGTCGCTTCATCGAGGGCCCCTACTGCACAATGGCAGCTATGATCAAACGGACTATGACGATGACTTCGAGCTCTGCATTGCCCAGATGAGAGATGCGGGCTATCTGCCCCGAAGCTATGACACTGTGAAGATTGGCACCGATTGTCCGGACCCACGTCCTATAGAGGAGCAGCTAAATGCGCCATGGTCGAAAGAGCCCGATTGGTCGTTGGAGCAGTTTGGGTTTATTTTGGAGCAAGTTCGAGCCCAAGTGGCAAACATACGCCTTCCCGACGGCATGCCTAATGAGGTCAACTTTCAAGAGGCTTTTCGACGGAACTTAACTGCTGAGAAGTCCGCTCCGGCCGCCCGTCGTGTGTTAGAGAACTCCCACAGTGCCTCCTCGAGCCAGCCCCCGGAAGAATGAAGACAGAAACCCCGTAGTACTTTGCCGTTTTGTTTTCTTGTAGTTTTCTTTCCTATAGGTAGATTTTTGGGGATCGATGCTGGTAGAGATCAATTTTGATGTTCCCGCTTAGCAAAATCCAAAGTAGTTTTTTAGGAAGTTCCCCTTGATTCTCTTTTCTGCTTATTAATGAAGTTTATTTCAACTTTTTATCGCTCATTCTTTTTAGGGGTTGAGTTAGCATCTGGAAGATGCGTGTTCGAATCGAACTGGCTAGGTCGAATCGATACCTTAGGTATGAATTCTCCTGTCTTCCGTTGATGTAACATTAACTGTAATTATAATCAAGGAATGCGCAAAGTGAAATTCGAGCGAATAGATATCGAGACAAAAGCTTCTTTTCATAGATCGATAGAATGATTACATCTGAGGAATGAGACTTAAACCTAAAAACGTTTTAAATTGTGCGCGTTCCACGATTGAGGGATGGGGTCGCCGTTCATTTCTTCAAGGTGATAAGACTTATTTTTTCCCATTTTGCAGATGCGATAGGATCCGTCCCAATTGGGGTCGAGTTTCCCAACATGTTTGGTGATATCGACCCTTTTCAAGACTAAGTCGCCCAATTGAAATTCTCTTGGCGACACCTTCTTGTTGTAGCTTCGAGCGGTAGCGGCTCGGTACCGTTTTAACTGAAGATTTCTTCCGTCTTTTCTTCTGCCATGTCGATCTCAAAGGCTCGATTTTCCATGTTTTTGTCGAGCTGATACTAGGAGACTCAAGCGGTTTGATGGAGCACTTCTGCTGGAATGACCGCCTCTGACCCATACACCAAAGAGAAGGGGGTTTGTCCTATGGCCATCCTTGGAGTGATGCGATAAGCCCATAGGACTCCATCGAGCTCGTCTGCCCGTGTGCCCCTGTAGCGCCCCCAAATATGTCACAACCCCGCACCGGCGTACTTCCCAGGTGGATGTGAGACCTAGTGCCTGAAAAGCATGCTGGCGAACGGACGATACTATATAATATCAGACTAAGAAAATGTGACAGCGGAATTTAAAACTTTGGAATCACATCTTAAGTTTGGGGCATTAAATAAAAGAATGTAAATATTTTACAACTTATGAACATTGAGAAGGAATAGAACATGGATTATTGCTAATTATGATCTCATAACCGGATACTAAAATAATATAGTAATTATAAGAGGTAAAGGCTAATTTAACTTGGTTTGGAAAACCTGATCTAATATGCACAGGATAATGACCTTTCTATGCTTCAAGATACCTTCTAAGTAGCGATGGTAACTCCTGAAAGCATGAATTTAATAAGAGCGAGGGGTTAGTCAAAATTACTAAGTGAGGGGGACTAATTGGAATTATATGTTTATATATATGTATCTATAGGACTTTTAGGATTTTGATCAAGAACTTTTATTTAAAAGAATTTCATTAAGAAAATGAAAGAGAATGAAGTAATAATTTTGAGAACAAGATTAAATAAGTATTCATGATAGAGTTAGTCAAGAAGCCCTTGATTAACTCCCGATAATAGGAAAATAGTACATCAAT
>JBBMKE010432585.1:0-10289 GCA_037834125.1 Lippia alba
GTAGCTATTATGGATGGGAACCGGCATTTTGCAAGGTGGATTTATCACCGGAAATGAACGAAAAACAGATTTGACTCGTCGGAAAAGTTTGGTGGATTTTGATGGACTTTTTTTGGAAGAGGGTTGTTGGAGGGGCGGCCGATAATTGGTCGGGTGCCACCACATTGGCTGCCGGTGGAGGTGGCGGAGGTGGGCGTTTAGGGGTTTTGTATCTAGGTGTTGGCATGTTGCTGGAAATGGGAAATTGGAGATGCGTTTGTTGGTGGTTATATTATTTTGTTAATATTTCTTAGAAACCAACAAACCAACAAATGAAATGTGAAATCTGTATTCAACAATCTGAAGAACAAAGTGGCACAGTACAAGTATATATACAATGCAGGAATCAATAATTATAGGACACGTGTCCTTTCTCTACAGTTGTAAGCCAACTACCAATATTGAGCTAAAGGTTATGCTAAATCTGGAAAGTTCTATTAATTACAAAATCCTCCCCTCAAGGTGGATGGAAGATGTCTTTGATAGCCAACTTGACCAATAAGGAGTGTAACTGTGGAGCTGGTAGAGCTTTGGTGAAGACATCAGCCAGTTGATGCATGGAACGAACTGGCAGCAGCTTTAAGAAGCCAAGTGAAACCTTATCACGCACGAAATGGCAATCTATTTCGATATGTTTGGTGCGTTCATGAAAGAGAGGGTTTTCAGCAAGGTGCACAGCTGCTATGTTATCACAATACATGATCACAGGACCTGGCAGAATAACATGCAAATCTTTGAGCAGTTGATCTATCCAAACTAGCTCACTTGTTGCCACAGCAAGAGATCTGTACTCAGCTTCTGCAGAGGACCGAGATACAACAGATTGCTTCTTTGATTTCCATGAAATCAAAGCATTTCCCAAGAACACACAAAAACTTGAAGTGGAACGTCTAGTGTCCTGACAGGAAGCCCAATCTGCATCTACAAAGGCTGTCAATTTAAGATCATTTTGAGCAGGAAAGAATATACCTTGCCCAGAAGTGCCTTTTAAGTATCTTAAGAGATGGTGAATGGCATCCATGTGAATGGTACGTGGCTGAGATACAAATTGACTTAACTTGTTCACAGTGTAACTGATGTCAGGCCTAGATAGAGTAAGGTACAATAACTTGCCAACAAGCCTCCTATATGTAGTGAAATCTTTCAGCACTTCACCATCAAATGAATTAAGTTTACAGTTAGGATCCATTGGAGTGTTCAAAGGCTTTGCACCAAGATAACCAATTTCTTCTAACAACTGCAAAGTATATTTTCTTTGGCATAGAACAATACCACTGTGAGATCTTGCTATCTCAAGACCAAGAAAGTATTTAAGGGGTCCAAGATCTTTCAACTTGAATTGAGAATGTAGGAACTTTTTAAGATCAGAAATACATGAAGGATTAGGCCCAGTGATGATGATATCATCAACATACACCAAAAGGGCAATAAACTCAGAACCAGTGCCTCTAGTGAAGAGGGAGTAATCAGCTTTGGACTGTGTGAAACCATATTGAACCAAGGCAGCTGAAAATTTAGCATACCACTGCCTTGAGGCTTGTCTCAACCCATAAATGGACTTGTTCAGCTTGCAAACTAACTTGCCAGACAAGGAAGCAGTGTGAGATGGTAACTGATACCCTTGAGGTAAGTCCATATAAACCTCTTCAAACAAATCTCCATTGAGGAAGGCATTATTCACATCTAATTGTGCCAAATCCCAATTTTTGGCACTTGCCAAAGCCAATAAAGTCTTCACAGTTGCAAGTTTAGCAACTGGAGAATAAGTATCCAGAAAATCTATGCCTTCAAGTTGACTATAACCCTTAGCCACTAACCTGGCTTTATGTCTCTCTATGCTGCCATCTGAGTTGAATTTAATTCTATACACCCATCTGCAACCAATTGCATGATGGCCTGCTGGCAGAGGAACAATAGACCAAGTATTATTCTTATCCATGGCAAGTAATTCATCTTGCATAGCATCCACCCACTCAGGAAGCAAGGAAGCTGCTTGATAGGACTGTGGTTCTTCATGAGAGGAAATTGTCAAGCAAAAATGCTTGTATTGAGGAGACAACCTATCATAGGTAATATAAGAAGAGATAGGATATCTAGTGGATGACTTGGAAGATACTTCATAAGAGAGTAAACTGCAATGATAATCTTGTAGATAAGATGGGGGTTTAATTTGTCTAGAAGATCTTCTACAGGCCACTGGAGAAGAATTAATAGGTGGAGCAGCATTGGGATAAGGATGATCATGAGGAATAGAGACTGATGAAGTATCAGATGATGGTAAAACAACATCAGGAAATGGAGAAAATGAAGTCTGAAAAGAGGGAGTGTTGTGAAAAGGGAACACTGTCTCATAGAAAACAACATCTCTGGAAATAAAAATTTCATGTGTAGTGAGATCCAGTAATTTGTAACCTTTCATGCCATTGGGATATCCAATGAAAGCACAAGATCTTGCTCTAGGAGAAAATTTGTGCCTCTGAGATGATAGTGTAGAGGCAAAAGCAAGACAACCAAACACTCTTAAGGAAGAATAATCAAAGGAAGCTTTGAAAAGTAACTGAAATGGAGAGTGATTATCAAGATGCACTGAGGGAGTTCTGTTTATGAGAAAAACAGCAGTAAGCACACATTCGGACCAATATTTCATAGGAAATTGGGACTGAAAATACAAGGATCTAGCCACATTGAGGAGATGTTGGTGCTTTCTCTCAACTACTGAGTTTTGTTGGGGCCTCTCAACACAAGAGAACTGATGAAGAGTTCCTTGTTGTTTGAAAAACTCAGTAAAGGCTAATTCAGGAGCATTATCTGATCTAAAACACTTTATAGTAGTATGAAATTGTGTGTGAACCATAGAGAAGAATTGGGGTATAACAGCTAGCACATCAGATTTTGCCTTAAGCAAAAACACCCAAGTGAACCTAGTATGATCATCTACTAAGGTCAGAAAGTATTTAAAGGGATTGGATTGGGACTGATTAAATGGTCCCCATATATCTGCATGCAATATATCAAAAGCATAAGATGATCTGTGATGGCCAAAAGGAAAAGAGAGCTTCTTTTGTTTTGCCAATGGACAAACAGTACATGGAGAAGAGGACTGAGAACTACTGTTATAGCCCAGTACATCTTTTAATGAATGAAGTACAGGAGGGGAAACATGTCCCAAACGTTTGTGCCAAGTGTTTACAGATATGGTACTAACAAAATGAGTGACATTACAAGAATCAGAAAGAGTATCAAGTACATAGAGGCCCCCTTGAAGTCTAACCCTGCCAATCATCTCCTTCAATGTGGAATCCTGAAGAGAACATTGAACAGAATTGAAAGAAATGGAAAGAGATGAATTTTCAAGCAGTTTGCTGATAGAGATGAGGTTAAACCGAAAGTTTGGAATAAAGAAAACATCAGTCAAAATGAGTGAAGAATGTATGGTAATTGTTCCTTTGCAAGCAACTGGATAAGAAGATCCATCAGGGAGAACTACTTGTGCTCCAGACAAATAAGCAATGTTGTCTAATAGAGATAATTCACAAGTAATATGGCAACTAGCACCGGAGTCTAAGATCCATTCATGTTTATGAAATTGAAAATTAGAGACAGCAGACAGTGTTATACCTGTAACAGGTTGATGATTAACAACTTTGTTATGGTCAGATGAGGAATTAGACACCTGCACCTGTGAGGACAATAGAGACAACAGAGAGTGATATTGCTGATCAGTTAATGAGTGAAGAAATTGATTAGTTGAACCAGAGGTTGCAGCAGCATTCGAATTAGCAACAGTAGCAGGAGTAATTGTCACTTGATTCACAGAGGCAGATTGTGAATGAGAAGTGGATGGTTGGTGAATTGATGAAGAGCGATTACGCTGTCCAGTAAAATATCCAGGAGGATATCCATGAATTTCATAACAACGATCAATAGTATGATTATCGCAATGGCAATATGCACATTCCAATTTGCCACGACCACGTCCTTAGCCATGATTGTTACCCAAAAATTTGGGCATTGATCGCGAAGTAGATGCAGAACCACGATTAGAACGATATGATGATGGAGAAGGTGAACTACGCACAGCAAATGCCATAGGAGCTGAAACAGTAGAGGAACCAATAGAGCTCAAACCACGTTGCCTTTCCTCTTGAGTAACTAGGGCAAAAACTTTGCTAATTGAAGGAATTGGATCCATCATGAGCACCTGACTACGGAGTTGAGCATACGAATCATTTAATCCCAGGAGAAATGCCATAACATATTCAGATTGGTAAAATTGGCATAAATCACGAACACCATCACATATGCATCTGTTGCAGGAACATACAGGACGAAATAACGACAATTCCTCCCAGATTGACTTCAAAGTAGTGAAATAAACACTAACCGATGAAGATTCCTGACGAGTAGATAAGAGAGCCTGGCGGAGCTGGAAGATGCGAGGGCCATTGGACTGCTGGAAGCGATCTCGCAAATCAAGCCAGATCTCGCGAGCTGAATCAGAAAATAAGATGCTCGTAGCAATTTCCTTGGAAACTGAATGTATGATCCATGAAATCACAACGTGATTGTTGCGAATCCATCCCTTCCGGCGAGCATCAGAATCAGCTGCTGTCGGAGCAGTGAGAGTACCATCCACAAATCCATGCTTGTTCTTAGCAGACAACGCAATAAGCATGGCGCGACTCCATGTGTGATAATTGTCCCCCGTGAGCTGCTGAGAAACAAGGAATGAGTTAAGGTGCTCGGACGGAGGAAGATAATACGGATCGTCAGTCGAAATTGGACCGAAAATATCGCCGGAAGTCATGGAATAAGAGGTAAAATCAACAGAAAACTCCAGGATGAAGAAGGCGAAATCGCCGGAGAAATCAGAGAAACACTGCCGGAATGTGACGTCGGCCGGAGAATCAAAGGCGCGGAATATCAACTGATACCATCTTAGAAACCAACAAACCAACAAATGAAATGTGAAATCTGTATTCAACAATCTGAAGAACAAAGTCGCACAGTACAAGTATATATACAATGCAGGAACCAATAATTATAGGACACGTGTCCTTTCTCTACAGCTGTAAGCCAACTACCAATATTGAGCTAAAGGTTATACTAAATCTGGAAAGTTCTATTAATTACAAAATATGGGAAACCTTGTGCCACTCAGAATTATCATCATCTCTTTGCAGGTTCAATAGCGGGCAAGCGACAACCCTTAATATGGTTAGGTGTTTGAGGGCTTGTTTAGAGGGCAGACTCCTTAATTTCGGGCAAAAGGATAGTTCTAATACCCGAAGGGATGACAATTTCCCCAGCCATTCCGGCACTGCTTCCATTTCAATTTCGCATAACGTTAGTTTCTTTAAAGCATTGAGATGTTGAAGATGATGCCAGTTCTTCATCCCACAAGTAATCCATAAGTCACGCAAGCTAACAAAAGAGCCAACGAGCTCTATAGGGAAATCATCAGTTGCCAGTTGCTTAAAGTCAACTCTCAATGATGTCAGAAGAGGCATTTTCTGAAGACAAGCAATTACCATTCCCATATTCGTTAGACTCGATAATTCCTGCAAACGTACAGATTCGAGCGACGATGAACATGACTCTAAAAGTCCAATTGGCAATTCAATTACACCAACACAATCAATGATTGTCAGTTCACATAGAGAAGCGAGGTCGTCGCTTGTATTATATGGTATTGACTTAATATTCGGGCAACTACGTATTTCCAATTTGTCAAGGCAGTGCATATTCTCTGGTAATCCTTCCAGTTTCAAACAACAGAGTATCTCAACTTGTCTAAGAGAAACTCCAAAGCGTGGAGGCAGATTCCTTAAGTTCCCACAACCAAATATTCTCAAGGACGTGAGATTTTGATTGTTATGGAAGAACATGTCAGGGAGGCAGACCAGTCTTGGCAATTGCTCAAACTGGAGCTCCTTAAGTGAGGTTATACTGACCAAGAGAGTTTCCAGGAGCGAGCTACTACACATTCCATTGATGTACATTGTTTTGAGATTTGGGAAATGACTCGTAGCACTTGTCGGTTTTTGGCAGCGCAGGAGCTCCAGGTACTTAAAGCATGGAGATGCAACCACTTCATTGCCTAGTTGAGTTTTAGCTCTCGTTTCTTGAATACTTTTAACGTCCACATGCCTCAAGTTGATCAACTTCTTTAATGCTTCGGGCAACTCGTTGGAAGCAAATTTTGCTTTGAATGTGTGTAGGAGGTAGAGATTGTCAATCAACTTTGGTGAACATCCAATTGATGTGTCCAAGATGTCAAGATATCTCAAATGTATTAAATGCTCAATCTTTGGTAGTTGTTTATTACCATCTCCAATTAGAACTAAACCACGAAGATATTTGAAGTCTGACAACATGTTATCATCAGAAATTCCACCTATAATGATTAATGAACGCATGTTTCTAGCTTTCTTTTTTGGAATATCCGTAATAGATTTCGTGTAAATGCACCGAACAGGACCGGTTCCATTCAAAACTGCGAATGCTAGATCGCGCACAAGGTCGTGCAAGGTGTGATATATTGTAAAGCCATTGGGACTCTCCCCAACTTGTAGTAAAGAGTTTTGCACAAGAAGATCAAAATATTTGTCACCCAAAGTCTCCATATCATCTCCTTGATTACTTTGGAGAAATCCTTCTGCCATCCAAAGGTGAATCAGCATGCTCCTCCGGAACCAATAACCCTTTGGAAAAATTGCACAAAATGCAAAGCATTTCTTAAGTGATTGCGATGGCAAATTATCGAAACTCAATTTCAAGATTTTCCTGATAGTATTTCCATTGTCCCCCAAGTTTGAAAGCTCAGTCTTTTCAATTGAGTACCACTCCTCTTTCGACTTCCCACGTAACAAGCCCCCCACTACTTTCGCAGCTAATGGCAGACCTTGACATTTGTTTGCAATCTTTCTCCCGATGGCCTCAAACTCTAATGGAATAACACATACTTTTCCAAAAACTTTCTCTTTGATTATGGACCAACAATCCTCATCTGATAACACACTAATTTTTTTAATACGAGTTGTTCCCACAATTGATGCTACATTTTCACTTCGGGTGGTAACAATAATACCATTCCCCTTTTCAGAAGTAATACTAGATAACGTATCTACAAAATCATCCCACTTCTTTACCTCCTCAGTCCAAACATCATCCAAGACAAGTAGATACTTTTGAACTTTTAAATTTTCTCGAAGCTTTCTCAAGACAACATCTTTAGTTTTAAAATCATCATTTGAGGATCCCAAAAGTGATTCAAGAATCTTCTTCAAAAGAGTCATTTCGTCAAAACTTTCTGAAACATAAACCCAAATTCGCTTTTCAAAATGTGCCTCTATTTTCCTATCATGGAATACTAACTTTGCTAATGTTGTCTTCCCTAGTCCACCCATACCAACAACAGGAAGGACAGAAAATACTTCTTGTTCATCATGAGTTGGCCAACTACAAGTTAATATATACACAATACTGGACACATAATTTTCTCTTCCGACAACAATTGTATCTGGGTTTGAAGCAGTTTCCCTCTCTGTAAGAGTATGATGTGATCCAACACCAAGAACACGAGCACTCAACTGTCTTTGAAGACCGAATTCCATTGCCTCTTGATTAATCGATTTTAGCTTCTCATTGATACTTCTGATATCAATACCCATTTTTCGAGTTGAGAAGAGGGCTTGTACCTTTTTCTTCAGTTTGTTTGCGGTCCCCATTTTCCTGCGATGAACTTCATAGTTGAGCTCATCAAGACCATTGTCCGCATCAAAAGCCACAGCCTCTAGATTGATCAGCCAACGCTTCACAGCTTCATCGGTGACTTGTTTCTTCTCAGCATCGTTCAAGAAAGCTTGAATCATTTCCAGTGATTTCTTGAGTTTATCCAAGTCTTTCTTGAAATTGCCAATAAGGCTGATCTCTTCCGCGCAAAGTGAGATTAGATTTTGAAGCAGAACTTCAATGGCGGAACCAACAATAGATCCGACCAAGTCCGCCATTCTTTCAGAGATATAGATGTAAGAGAGATTTTATCTAAGAGAAACGTTTACTTTGATATGAAAGGGAGGCAAGAAGAGAAGAGTTGCAGTTGTGAATGGTGAAGATTAGTTTGAGTTAGTTTTTGAGACACGGAAAGAGAAGACTTTATTCAAAGTCGTGAAGCTCAAGCGACTTTGCGACTTTCTTTTGGTCTTTAATTATTATCAAAGGACGAATTTGCAAGAGCACGTTACTTCAATTAAACTTAAAGTCGTAATGGTTCGCAGATTAAGATTACACTTAAGAAACGTTAGGATTAAAAGATTCTTAATTTTTAGGTAGTTCTTTCACAGTTGTGGCAAACAAATTGTTGTTAGGATATAATCTCATTGTCGCAAACTTTCTTTTTTAAATTTGCATATAATATATGAACATGAAAATAAAAGATATGACAACCCTTTTCAATATGGAAAAAATTTTAAATAAAGAATTCAAAGAAATTGCCTAAAATTAACCCCCTAAACTTTATAAGCCTAACACGAAAAAATAAATAAATAAAAGAAAAGTGTATTAATATATAATCTTAGCATCTGGTATTCGAGTTCATAGTTGCATCATTGATGAAGAACTCTTCACACTTTATTGATTCAATCTGATTCAAATTCATAATAGGACATATATATATATATATATATATATATATAATATATGTTTTTTTCATGATTTCTGCTATATTTGAATGTAGAAAACAACTAAAACTAGAATAACTATTGAGAAGATTAAACCAAAAGTAATGTCTAATATTACTTTGGAGTGGTGGTGGCTTGTCAAGTGCGAGAGTAGTTGGATTATGAACTTGAGTATGTAGTATACGATTCCACTGCACAAAAAGGCCAGAAATAGTTTCCATGATGCCCTTCTCACACAATCACATGGTCTTTCTCCCTTCACCCTAATATTATCTAAAAATCATTCAATTAATTATGACTAATTAGAAAAATAAAAAAAAGAGTATAATAAAACGAAATTAGTAAGGAATTGCACCAATTGAAAATTATAACCAAGTACCTGATTGTTCTTGCATGGTGGAGTATGAAGACTGAGGAATATGTTTTCTTCTTTTTTTGGTCGGAATGAAGACCGAAGAATGGATTAGGGAGCGATGAGTTATGAAGAAAAATGACTTCAAAGTTCAAATTAATGGAAATTACGTATATAACATTAAATAAAGATTTCCCTTAAATTCTTGGAGAGGGTTTCTGACCCAATTATTGATTCGAGTAATTGAGTATTAAGTATTGTATCGGACCAAAAATTCGAATATCATCAAGGGTGTGTTTTAAAAAAAAAAATTGTTTTGTATTGGGCCAATCATTTCTCACTTACGATAAGTATGGTGTTTATTATTTTTGGGATAAATTAAACTACTTTTTAGGTTCAATAAAAAATTTTGAGGTTGCTATAAAAAGCAAACTCCATTTACCCTATGTGGAAATTTGAGGGTTTAGGATACTACATGGAATTTTTTGGGACATCCGATAAAATTGGAACGATACTATATAGAAATTTAAAATCCTTTTCCGGTCTTTAAAAAAAAATGAAATCTTAGATCATTTTATATTTTAGATTTTTTATTGATTTAATTATTGAATTTTGGGAAAGGTTAATATAATATGTACGAGAATAAATTTATCAAAACAAGAATTAGGGCTTATTATTTAAACTAATATATTTCCACCAAAAAAGAAGAAAAACTAGTATATGATATAAGTTTGGGCAAATATATGATAAAAAATGAATTATCGACGAAATAAATTCTTACAAGAAATCAAAAAAATAAAGGCCCTGTAAAAAACCTACACTACACTCCCAAGTCCCAAATATTTGCCCAAGTTTTTAAAAAATACCTTTCTTAATATATATTAGTTTTAAGTACAGAATTTTAGTTTGCTTTTTCAAAGTAATTTTTTTTTTTTGGTTCTAGCTTTCCAAAGTAATTAGTTTTAGTATTAACTCACAAATATTAAATTTACGATAATGTCATTTATTCCTTAAAAAAAAAGATAATGTCATTTTTTTTCTCATCTGTTATTTTTTTATACAAGTCTTTTTTTTCCCTTTTTTATCTGTTTTTCTTTTTTACAGAAAAGATTCGGTGGATCATATCCGATTATAAATATTCGAAATCGGAATTAAGTGGACTGGGTATGAAATCGTACTATCCGGTCCGTTAGAGATCCGAATCCGATTATATATAT
>JBBMKE010432595.1:0-10288 GCA_037834125.1 Lippia alba
CATGTTAACAATGCATAAGAATTATCTAGAGACAAAATAAATCCATTAAACACATAAGGAATGCAAGGTTTGCAAGGAAAGTTCATATCATAACATTTAAATGTTCACGTTGTCATTTCACGTTTCCACATTAAATTCATAATATAAAATTGATAAACAAACCAAAATATATCATACATTAACAATTAATCAAGCATACAATTCAATCAATGCATTCACGGAGAACAGGAAGGTGAAAGGAAAGTAAGAGAATAGATTTGATCAAGTTTTGGTGAAAGGCTAACAGTTTTCATATGCACAGGTTGTAGGAAATCGAACCTATCTCAAGTTCTATAAGTTGGAATTGAGTTTTGTTTGTTGTATATGAAAGTAGACTCATAGGTCTTTCTATGGATATATGGCTCATAGCGTGATTCAAATCGAGTTGAAAATAGCATAGGCGCAAACTTGGGTGAAAGTAGATTTTTGAGGAAATGGCAACACCTAAAAGGATTGATTAGAAATCACAATCTAGAAAATATATTGAGTTGATTCTAATTGGAGAATGAAGTATACTTCAAAAGGTTTCTACAGTTAAAATTTCAGCCATTTCCGAGCACGCTTGGGTAGGTAGCGGCCGCGATAAAAATGAACTAAAAACCAACAACAATCAACAACCAACTCAATATTTCACCAATTAATCCACAAATTACACAAACCCACATAATTACAAACATATAAATATACATATACATACACTCCAATATATAATCCAATAAATGAAGAGAGGCTTACGGGAATTGATATGAAGACGTCATAGGTGAGCTCGTGGTGGTCTTGAATCACCGGATTCCTGACCGGAATTGATGCTTGATCTTTCTTGCTCCAAGCTTCCTTGTCTTGCTCTAAATGGAGATGAGGGAAGAGAAGAGGAGGAAGAGGGAGAGTGAAGTGGTGGAGCTCATGGTGATGAAATGATGGCGGCTCCGGTGAGGTGGTGGTACCGGTGGGAAGAGGTGGTGGTGATTGGTGATGGGGGTTTCTCTCTTGGAGAGAAAAAGAGATGAAGGGGAAGAAGAAATGGGAGAAATGGGGAAAAATGTTTGTGTATATTGTATATGTATTGTATAAGAGAAAAAGTAAGGTTGATACACGGGGCCCGATCGAGAGATATTTGTGTGTTGTGATATTTTGTGTGGTTTTGGCTCGAATTAAAATACGACCGAGGGTAGAACTAAGTTCCCGAATTAAATAAAAAGGGATAGGAATCGAGTTCGGGAATTTATGAAAAATAATAGTTAAGGCTCGAGAAAGGATTAATATGTACGTGTGAACAAATTAAAACGAGTAAACATTAGTCACGTACGCATATAAATACAGTTAAATCATGCAAACAAATAATTAAACACTTAATTCACATAAATCACGTAACACTCGATCTAACCTCACTCGTGACGCCATACCTGGCCAGTCTTGAAAACTCGGGGCGTTACATGTTGTGCATGAAGTATGAGGATCTGGGATATTTATCCGGAATTCTCGTACGCGAAACGATCGGACGGAGGAGTAAACGACGTCAGAATTGGACAAACTTAGAGTCTACGGACTCGATTCGATGCCCCAAACGCAAAGGAGGGGTCAAAAAGGCCAAAACCTCGACCGAACGAGAAATGGCCGAAAAACCCCTAAAAAAGAGAAAATTACAAACAAGCCCCTAAACTCTTAAAGATTTCAAAATAGGGTGACACAAAATACAGAATCACATAATCACGTAATTAAATACACCAAAAGGGGACACGTGGTGAGATCTTGGACATCTGAAGAATCGGGATGTTACAACCTACCCCCCTTCAAAAGGACATGTCCTCAGGTCCGGAGCGAGATCTTAAACTACTCTGAAGACGAACTTAACTTCACACTTCTCTTGCGCCACTTGCAACTGCTAGTAGACCACGTACAACGAAGCTGCAACAAACAAGAGAGAATCCTATCTCTCAGCACAGAAGTGAGGAAACCCCGTTCCTCAGCACATAGTGGAGAGAAAACCCCCGTTTCTCAAGCACAGAAAAGATAGAACCCCGTCTCTCGAACACAGAATTGAGAGAACCCCGTCTCTCAACCTAAGTCTGATCGATTTCAAGTCTCTCAGACATCCTAGTTCGAAGAAATCCAGCATTCTTCAAACACCTAAATCCAATGTGTAACACCCCGAATTTTCATCCGTTCGGGTTTAGGTAATGTGATATTAATTGCGCATTTTAGTTTATATTTAATTGCGTATTTCGTTATTTACGTTGTATTATTCCAATTTTCTTATAAATTATTTGAATGATTATGGTATTTAATACTTGAACTTATATGCGCATGACCCGTATAGTTGCTTGCCGAAACCTTATGTGTTTAATTCAAAATTTCATGAATTTCAAGTATGTGCTACTTTTACGTGTTAAGAATGTGTATGTGTGTTCGAATTTTATGTTCGAACTTGTTTGAAACCCTGAAACCATCCCGAAACCCGACCCGCTACCCAAATCTCGGCCATATTAACCACCTCACACTAAAAAGCCCATATCTTATTCATTTGTGATCCAAATTAAGTGATTCAAAAGCCCACATGTCCCTTACTTAATACACTATCAGCCCTTAACCATTTTATTTCAAAAATATCTCTCAAACCCTCCAAAAATAGCTGGAAACCGAGAGGATAGAAGAGAAGGATTTTGGGGCACTAGTCACCATCTTCTACCTCTAGCTATCACCTTGATCTCTTCATTTCCTTGACATGTGAGTATAGATTTCTTCATGGAATGTTTCCCGCTTTCATTTAAGCTATAGCATGCATATTATGATCAAGGTTTTCATGAGATATGAAGATGTTCTTATATATGAGGGTTTGGACACATATTGTGTGATCATGCATTTCCATTGGTTTCCTTTGAGCTTCTTGTATGGAAAATGATCTTTAGAGCTTCACTAATGATTGTATGGAATCATATATGCTTATATTTGATGCATCCATGACTTACCATTAATGGACCTTGAATGAAATTTTGAAGATATGATCAATTGTGCCTTCTCTTGCCTTAATCCTTGTTGGAGCTTTATTCTTTACATGTATGGTTGTGTTTTTATTCATGATTTGTTGTTAATTCATGCCTTAAGAGGTTGGAGATGTGTTGGATTGATTGAGAAGGTGTTATGCCATATTTTCAGCCATTTTCTCACGCCTGGAGTGTTCCAACGACCGTTGGAAATTCCTTCATGGAAACCAACGGCCGTTGATTCTTTACAGGGGATTCTGCCCTATTTTCTGAAACTGCACGATTTTGTTTTGCTTCTAGAATCTGCGTCCGAACTCCAAATGAGCTAAAATATGAACCATAAGAAACCTTTGTAAGTTTAATTTAATCTCCAATTGATTTCACCTCAATATCTTTTCTATAATGTGAGTTATACCCAATTACGTTTTGTATGGACACTCTACCGAAAAACTGCATTCGTCCAACTTCGGACCTACGCCATTTTCACCTCGCTTTGAACCACGATTCGTACTACCTATCCTTGGAAAGATATATGTGTCTAGTTTCATATCCCACAAACAAAACCGACTTTGGACTTGTAAATCTTCAGATATTCGCATTTTACAGCAGCCTGTGCAATACCGAAAACTGTCAGCTTTTGCTAATCCTTACTCAAACCTTTCTCTTTGCTCTCCTTTCTTTTCGTTGACCTCCTATATGCTTTGAATGACTTGTATGCCTGAGTAATTGATTAAATATGATGTGTTATGTGTGAGTTATGTAGTTATGTGCCCTCGTTGTCCTTATATGCGTATGATTGCCCTAATGCTTGAAATATGTGAACCCTAATACTTGATTCTCCTAACTTGATGGTTCTTATGACTTGAATACTAGATGATACAGATGTTATGAACATTAATTATAAAATGTGGCATGATTTGAATTGATACATGAAAGATATGCATCGAAATGAATACGGATAGTTCAAGAAATGAAAGAATGATTGAATGTGTACATGATTTCATCTCCATGGCATTGAATTGGTCTTTATACATCTCATATCATTCTCATACATTGTCGTGCGTCTTATATGGTTCATGTGGTTTTGAGTCTCAAGATTGCACGTATGTCTTTTTTGTACAGTTTCTCCAGGGCGGAGGCTTGCCGGGTTCTTAGGGCACTTTCTTGTTTTCTTGGTCGTTTGGTAAGGGTATCAGGTGGGTTTCTCTTCTATTAGTTAAAACGACCCGATATAACCTAATGTGCAAGTTTTAAGCCAAAGGAATATGTATATCTATTTATCGAGTTGTTTATAAATGAGTCATTGATTTAATGTTAAGCCCCTTTTCTTTTAATTGTAACCCACTTAATGATTGTTGGAGAGGACATCATTGTACACGGGACCAAGAGCTTAGTGCAAGTGGCTATTCGGGGAGGCATAGGGCCGACGGTGATCCCTTGTAACTAGTTTCATATTGTTTACGGCGAAACGGACTTCGTTGGGGAGGTTTCAACGAAGAAACGCTAACCAGGCTAGATGGGGTTTCATGTACCCCACTAGCCATATTGATTGGATGGTAAGGGTTCGCTACCCGAACCATCACCCGGAGATGGAGGTAACCGCACGAGAAGGCCGGTACACGGATTGCCCAAACAAAATTTATGATTTATGCATGAACGAATGATCTTGATATTGTTAATGTTAATGAATGTAAATGAACGATAATGAATGAATGTGAATGCACGATTGTTGTGTGATCGCCAATGAAAGATTGATTAACGCACACACAAAAGGAGATGGATGGAGATTGAAGCCCTACCCGCCGGGGCTCACGTGATGACCGCATGATTGAATGAATGAAATGAATTGATAGTTGTAATCCCTATCGTTGTTTTCGGTTGTTTTCACCCACTTGGGAAATATTTTCTAAAACCTCGAACGGGATTATAGCGTGCATGTGCGGGTGTTTAAATATCGCATTATTATATTACTGAGCCCCCGTTTTATACCCACCAGTCTCCTATAGACTGAACCTGATTTGTTTTCACTTTTGCAAGTTGGAGCGCTAGGCGGGAAAACTAGAGTCTGTCTGGTCTAGCATGTCGGTTTTGTCTTTCACACACTTATGTTTTCACTATTGTTATTTGTATTACACAATTGAATGTTTATTGTATCTTGAGACTGCGAAGGCCATGATTAATTATGTTATTGAATTGATATTGAAGCTCGTAGCTCATCGTGCATGATTTATGATATTGCTTCCGCTTATTATGCTTTCACTTGGAGTTTTGTGAGTATTGGTTTTTAATTAGTTCAAGGGTTAGCCCACCTAGCGTAGCGTGTGTGTGTGTGTGTCTTCTGTTCGCTTTGATTCGGACTCGGGCATGGACTTTCCATTCCATGACTGGGTCTGGGTCTTAGTACAGGGGATGTGGCGCCCTATGCTTGGGGTGTTACATCTTTAAGTGGTATCAGAGCCCAAGGTTGCGAAACCGGGGTTTGAGTGTCGTGTCGTGTCAATTTTAGGTCACACGGCTTAGGAAATACTTGTCAACGTGTGCATTGCATCGCTACTTGTCAACGTGTGCATTGCATCGCTCTTGATCCTTGAAATGTATTTCTTTTGAGCCTTGTTGGCCTATTCGTTGCATTCTATATTGAATTGGTCCTCGTTGAATGATTACGTGGCATGAGCATATTTAACCTCATGCATTATATTGGATATGAGCTGTGAATTAAAGGTACAAAGCTGATATCAAACCACGGCCAATTTCTATCACGATAATAGGCTATCTCAAGTTTTCTCTGGCATAAGGGATATAGGACTTCACCAACGATCTATGTGCAAGGATTTGGAATTTCGTTGGGTCTTCTTCAACTGGCTTGTGGATCGAACAGCGGGATTCTGAATGGAAATCTTAATATGTGGAAGCTGTAAATTCTAATTGGAGCCGGTGGTATTCAAGAAGATAATTATGGGTTGTGCAACACTTCTAGCTTACAAGATTAACTGGATTTTAGGGGTTGTATACTTAAATCCGGAAGGTGAGAGAGACACAGAATATGAAGCTGAATCGTGGGAAATTCTCAAGCTTTATTGGAGATGGTGGACCTTTGGGGAGAGACAAAGAAAAAGGAACTCTAGATGTGCTTGAATCCGAGGGTTAAAATCAATATAGGGACGAAGGAAGTCGATTGACTTGGTTGATGCAAATCTTGGAAAGGCATTGACTCTAGGGGTTTATCTTTGAGGAGTTGGACCCATTCCAGATCCAATCTGAATTGTCGTGCTATGGGGTGAGGTTAGGAATATAGAGTCACAAATGGAGATGATAAAGAAAGGCAAGGAGCTCTTGAATGGAACTCTCGTGCTCGAGAATAAACACTTAGAAGACAAGTCACACTACCACCTCGAGGCCACAAGAATAAATAAGGGATGACTAGGTAAAGGTTGGGAATTCCAATTGGAGATTAATCCTAAAGTGAAGTCAAGATCCAAATTCCATGGAGATAGAAGAATCTGGATTGAAGGGATTCTAACCGCAGATCGTGGTGATACATATCTGATACAGGGGAATTCCGATCGAGGTGACAAATAGAAGGAGGATTCGAGATAATGATGGGGACCAATCCTTAGAGGAAATTAAAACCTCGATTTCATAGATATAGATGAATGTAAATTCAAGAAATGGTAATCTCGAGCTATGGAAACCCACAAGTTGATACAAGATGATCTCGAAGATCTAGAAGACCGTGGATAAAAGAGAGATCAACAACTTTCAGACACCACATAATTGGAGACATGAGGGATGATTGTTGATCTAAGGCTTATCCAACTACGGTGACAGGTTCAATGCATTCCGGTACGTGCATCATACATCGTTTTAAATTATTTAAATTTCCTTAATATCTGCGCGTGCATCTCTACTTGAATTAGTTGCTCGAATGTGTTGTTTCTTTAAATAATTGAGAATGTGCTACATGCCTTGACATTCTAACCCGACATGCATTGTTTAGTGTTTAATTGATAGGCCTTTATCTCCATATCAATTGTAAGGTGTTATCTCCACCAAGTCACATCCGAATCATAATCAGAAGGAATTTTGGAGGGTTTCAAAACATGAGCTAGAAGAAGAAGATGAAATATTTGGGTTTGAGAAAAGTAAAATGAAGGTTAAGGATGAAAAGGAGATGGAGTTGTGAAAGTAGAAAATTTTAGTTATGGAGTGAGCCAATGCATGAAGATAGGGATTTCTTTAAGGGGGAAGCAAGACCGGGAAAACGAATTGAATTTATGGTGGTGTTTGAATGGGACGCCCTAGTAGGAGCAACAAACATGCAAGAATTAACAAGTGACAAAATTCGACAAGGACCAATAACTTCAAGACCGAGAGGGAACTTGAAAGAACTTCAAGAATTTGAGAAACGAATGAGGGAATTCAATCATCAAAGGCAAGGAAGCTAAGATCTTGACCAAGAGCTAAAAGAATCCCTAAACCACCAAACGAAGTCTTTCCATATCTTGGCTAAATCTCCTTTCTTATTTACACACATGTGCGGTAAGATGAAAAGAAATTAGCTCCATCAACCATAGTTCCTCTATTCTTATTACCATTTTCAGAATGTGGGATTTTCTGTTTTATGACCCTCTCATAGACTCGTACCTCATTTGATCCAGAAAATAGGAAAATAGTTCGTTTGACAAACTTTGGGTGGTGAATTTTGAATTTCGGTCCCGCGTGTTAGTAGAAGTCTTCTATCAAGACCAAGAAGTTGGTGATAATGGAATGAATGTTATTATAGAAATTTCTAGAATGTGGAAAGAGGAGAAAATGGAAAGTGGAAGTTGGAAAGTGAATGATCAAGTGAGTGGAAGTATGCATATTATTGATTCCGGGTCTATTATCGGGAGGAGGAGTGTGAAGAGGATTAAAATGGAAGTTGAAACGAGAAGGGAAAGGTGGTGTCACCAATGCTTCGGCAGGCCGAGTTTTAAGTGAAGGAAAGGCAACAAAGTGAAGTGGAATCCATTGAGAGTGTGTCTTTTATCGACTGGAGTACCTTCTACTAAAATGAAAGACAAATTGAAGATTGAGCCAACAGGGATAAGACAACACCTTCATGCTAGAACATTGTCGGCCCCAAACCTTACTCCGGTGAATGGTACATCAAACATTCATGGCATATGCATACACGTAATTTATATCAGATAAATTACCTTGCTATACTTTCTTATCTTTAAGTGAATTATTCGTCTTTTGTATGATTGTTGAACTGTGTTAGTTGTTTGCTACTGTGCTTCCTTCTGGTTGTTTTTTTTCATGGTGTGTCGCTCGGGGATGTTGGAGATCCTCTTGCTTTGCTTTTGTTGTCTGTCGCTCAGGGATGTTGGAGATCCTCTTGCTTTGCTTTTGTTGTCGAGAGACGGGGTTCTCTCATTGTTGTTGAGAGACGGGGTTCTCTCCTTACCTGTTGAGAGACGGGGTTCTCTTCTTGCCTGTTGAGAGACGAGACTCTCTCCTTGTTGTTCGAGAGATGGGGATTCCCTCATTGTTGTTTGAGATGGGGTTCTCACTTTGGCTTGTGGGACGGGGTTCCCTACTGGTTGCTTAGTCGGGCAGGGAATCTAAGGACGGATTCCTTTTAAGGGGGGAAGGTTGTAAGACCCCAAATTTTCATCCGTTCGGGTTTAGGTTATGTGACACTATGTGCGCATTTTAATTTATATTTAATTGCGTATGTCCTTATTTACGTTGTATTATTTCAATTTCCTTATGAATTATTTGAATACTTGAACTTATATGCGCATGACCCGTATGTTTGCTTGCCGAAACCGCGTGAGTTTAATTCAAAAAATTGTGAAATTTGAGTATATGTTATTTTCATATGTTACGAACGTGTATATGTGCTCCAAATGTATTTTGAACCTCGTTTGAACCCTCGAAACCAACCCGGAACTCAAATAAGCCCACCCGTCTAAATGACCCTACCCGATTCCAAGACCCATATCTCCCTCTATCCTAACCCAAATTGAGTGAAACTTGAACCCACATTTCCCTTACTAATAACCCTATCAGCCACAACTTAAATCATTCTCAAAATATCATCCCAAACCCTCCAAAAAGGCTGAGCAAAACGTGACCAAGAGAAGGGAGAAAAGAAGGGCACTATTCATCTTCTTCTTCAAAGCACCACCCACTTGATCCCTTGCTATCTTTCATATGTGAGTATGGATTTATTCATGGCATGATTCCCTCTTTCAATTAAGCTATCATATGCATGTTATACTCAAGGTTTGCATGGGTTTTGGATTATATGACATTTATGAGGGTTTGAATCCATATATTGTGATCATGCATAAACCTTGAGTTTCTTGTATGGAAAATGATCCCTAGAGCTTCATTCATGATTCTATGGAACCATATATGCTAATACTTGAAGCATCCATGACTTGCCATTAATGGGTTTTTGATTGAAAATTGGAGAATGATCACTCTTTTCCTTTCATTCTTGTTTTGATCTTTGGTGCAATTTTGGAACATGAATACGTTCGGGTTTTGTGCTGTTTTTGTTGCCTAATCATGCCTTAATGCCTTGGATATGGATTGGTTGAAGAACCATGAAGTTACAGCCATGTTTGCTGCGTATTTTGGAGCAGGGGAGACCGCATGGCCGCTCGCGTTTTGCCTTATAAATCCGCCCGGCCGTGCGGAAAGTTCGAGTTGTGCAATTTAATTACCCGCGCGGCCGCGCAGGTTTTTAGGCCAAAATTCGTGCGGCCGTGCAGCCTTCATTTGTTCTCCGTTTGACCTGAAATTTTAACCACAGAATCCTCTTTGAGTCTAATTTCATATCCCCTTCATTTCACCTCAATATCTCTTCTATATTGGGAGATATACGCAAATCCTTTTTGTGTGGACACTTAGCCGGAAAACTGCACTCAACCAACTTCGCTCCTACCCCATTTTCAGCTCGTTTTGAATCACGATTCATGCCACACCTTACTGGAAAGATCTATGTGTCTATTTTCATATCCCTCAAGGAAAACCCAATTTAGACTTCTAAATCTCCAGATATCCTCATTTTACGGTAGCCTGCGCATCGTGGAAAAACTGACAGATTCGGCAAAGAACGTGTTCGGAGCTTCTCCTTGTACTTCTTTCTATTTTCCTTGCAATTTCGCACCCCAATTATGATCCTAACATGTTATATGATGTATTATGTTCATTGTGTGAAATTTATGGATTCTCTTGATGTGTTATGTGCGAGTATGACTTCGTATGCCCTA
>JBBMKE010432621.1:0-10285 GCA_037834125.1 Lippia alba
TTGATTTGAATGGTTTTAGCTGGAATTGAGATGCAAGTTTTGTAAGAGCGACTGCACAAGATTTACAGCAAAGAAAATAAAGGTTCGGATTAGTCCTAAAAACCTTGTGCCTCCATTTCGTTATGGGGGTAATTTCTCAAAAAACAAAACCTCCAGGAACTATGGAGATCTGTAACACTATGATGTTTATGCATATACAACATTTCAACCTAGTATTTCCTAATGATCCGAGACAGTAGCATATGATTTCTAGACACATTATTCATTAGCTTTAGAAGAACGACACTTACAAATTTCTACTTTAGAAACTAGAGCACACACAATGTACATCAATAGGACATGGTCGTTCGAAATCAATAGTAATCTTCTATCCAGTATCAATGCATCAACAAATACAAATGCTAGCTCTACAAAAACTTCGATTACATCATCTGACAGCTCTGAGAAACCGATTAGTGGAATTGTATTAAACCAAGTCCTTGAAATCTATCGATCACTACATCCATCCAATGTTGCTCCATAATACAAATTTTTAACAAAAAACACCAAAATCTAAACTAAGAGAAGACACACAGGATAGCAAAACAAGCTCCAATCAAAAGTGATCTCCAAAACAAACAATTGATCAGATAACTCACCAAACTGATTTCCACATTTCTCAGTTGAAACATCACAGAAATCGAACAAAATAGAAACGCATTCCTTGATGCAGCATTAATCAAGCAAACGAACAACCAGAAAAATCATAATCAAGCTAATGAACATGCATGGAGTCCAAATTAAAAAACATTTGCAAGAAGCTTGAAATCATACAATGGCGGTACAAGAATTTGAGCTGAAAAGGCTGAGTTCGTCGAGAAATCCCCTGCAATCCCGTCTCCTTCGCCATTTTTGGCGTCTCAACAAGATATTCTCACCTTCACGCTTCAGCCTTGGGACATTCTAATGGTGGGCCAAAATTATGGGCCTTATTATTACTTGGGATTTATGGGTGGAAATTTAATGGGCTGGTTTTGATGATAGCCCTTTCCTAATATTTCATACATAGTAGGCTATCGGGATTTTAATCCGAATCTGATTCGTATAATCGATTGAGCTGATCCATATTTTCGATTTCGGATCCCACCAATGGTTTGTGATCCTTTTTAGTTTTCACTTTTAATAATTGTTATAAATTAGATTAAATAAGAGAATTTTATAAATGATTGAAATTTTGAGGCAAATTATAAGTCCAAAGAAAAGATATGTTTTTTCAAGGTCGGCTAAGACTGGTTAGGACCTCGACAATCCCAAGTGTGGGAGGCAAAATGAGATTTAGACTCTTTTGGGATGAGAATGGGATGTTTGTTTTTTGCTTTGAAAGTCTTACCTCTCATTTTCACTTTCATTTTTACAAAATTGGAAAATGGTCCCCGCTTGGAGAAAAATTAAACCCACATTTTAAATTCATTACTATATTTATTGAAGTGAAAAAACTATAATATAATTAAATAAAAACTTATATATAATTTAATGCATATTTCCCATTCATTTTTTCCTTCCAAAATTCCTCAACTAACCATTGCCGGTGTTGAGGGGCTATTCTACTTATAAAATTTTGGTCGAAAGATCCATGAGTATGTCTTTCGACAGTTTATAATCCATGAATACGGATAATACGATACAACGATGTGAACTTTTATTAAATTTTATACATAAAAAAATAAACACGGTTTCTATTGGCTCATTTCTTTGTCCAACTACGATAAAAATGGGGCTGACGATGTTGTAACAAGATGATCCACTTGATTTCACACAAGTGCGCCATTTACATGGTCAAATGATTAAGAACAACATTATTATCTTGTCCACCAAATGTATCTTTTCTTTAATCTAATAATTGGGCTCGTTTTCCACACAACCTATAAATAAATAATAATTTGGGGACTATTAAATCAATAAATCCACATATTTGATAATTATTAATAACAAGTTTAATCCTTTGTTCGGAGTGACCAATCTTGGATCAAGCATGCGTGTTGATAACATCAGTTAGCACTAATAATAAGCAGTATGTTTTTTTTCTTGCATATAGTGCTCTAATGGACCCGTTACCCATAATTCTTGGCCAGAAGGAACAGTCAAACTATACATACATACATACATCTCATTTGCAGTGTAATTCGAGGTCCTAAACCATGATGATTTATGTGTGTCTTTTTAACTTTTATTTTTGTCTATTTCTGTAGGGGTAATAGAGTCGACTCGTAAGTCGTAAGTCTTGTGTTCGTGCAACTTTATATGGGCACTGTGTTGAATCTTGTGTAATTTTTGACTTCTGACAAAGTTTGTTTTCCCAAGTTTTATTTTAAAAAAAAAAGTCATTGTGAAAAATGAAAATATTATATGTATTTTCACTAATTAAATGCATGATAGTTTATGATCACTAAATAAATTAAAATGTAGGACACGCATGTTAATTTAATTAGAAATTTTGTGTTCAAATCATGACAACTGTTATTAATAAAAATAGGTTTACATCCCCACACAAACTCAAACTAATAACAAGATATAAAATAATAAAGAAAACCAAATAAAACGCAGAGTATTCATCATGGATTTTTTTTTATATTTTGCATGTAATTAATTTGACAAATTGACCTAAGTTAATTTAATTAAAAATTTTGCCTTCAAATCTCTAGGTATACGACTAGCATTTGTAGGATAGAAATTTTCATTTTAATATGGTCCTCCTCAACTTGAATCAATGATTAATAGCACGTAGATATAATGCATGAATATAAACATAATACGATACAAATACAATGATACAGTCTTTTATGTGAGTAGTGTTAATTACAGTGTTCGGCAGGACTAATCAATATAATACTACAGGATAAAATAATATTTTTCAAATTTTCCACGAATCATAGAGATGCGAAAATGAAAAGGTAATAAGTAATTTTTAAGCCGACCTGTATAAAATCAACTAAATAAAGATAAATGCAAACAAAGGTTGATTCAAACGGTAAATTGATTCATTCCTAAGTGTGAAGTTCCAAGTTCGAATCCCTACTTGGACGTGCGTGTATAAAAAAATAATAATAATTAAAAAAACTAAATAAAGATAAACAAATTATCAACGTTGCAATAATGGAGTTAATGCACGAAATTACTGAGTAATTGTTACACAGTAAAGTCAACCACTCACTCAGATTTGAAGTCATATTACTGGATATCAACTGCCAAGTGATAAGTGTGAACTTAAAAAAAGTTAGAAAAAATTAAATTTGCTATGATGCTCCACCTAGACCTGCCATAACAACAGGAACTCCATCCATTGTTCTAATCCACACAAAGTTACTGTCTTCCTCAGTGCAGTTATAATCATCACCCAATTAAATTCACTCATTACAATTAAGACTCACGTTTCTTCATTCACAACGAGTCCGCAAACAGTACAATACAACATATTATAAACGATTATCTATTTTCGAAAGATGTATGCTATTATGCATCGACACGAACACAAACAAGGTGTGGCTGACATGAAATAACACGACAAAATGATATTCTCACGAATACAGCAGTACTAACATTACATAGCACAGTAAAATGATGTTCTTACCAGTGTTCGTGCATTAGAGGATGTATGTCAATAACGTTTAGCAGCATTAAAGTTTCACAAACTAATTGAGCTTAGTAACTTAAAAGTATCTAATCAAGTCATGATACCCAAACACACCACTAAAACTCAACAAGGTGGGCCCAAAAAGTGCTCCAAGGTTATATTGTAATAATCACAAAACACAGGGGCATCCTCATGGCTTTCTTCGTATAAATACCAACACTCTCAAAACCCCAACAACCTTAATTAAACCCGAAAACCCAAAACTTCAGTTTGCTCTATCTTAGCTTTCATTACAACCATGGGGAACTGCCTAGTTCTTCAAGAAAACATTGTCAGTGTAACAAAAACAGATACGAGGTTACTTGAATATATGCCCCCCATCAAAGTTCATCAAGCTTTATCCGAGTTATCTCGCCATCTAATACCCGATGAACTTCAACCACCGTTTAATATGAAGAAGGCAGTTAACTTTTCCGACAACGGGTCAGAGACAGGAGTTGTGAGGATTAAGCTTGTTGTCAGAAAGCAAGATTTGCAGGCAATGCTAAGTAAAGGAGGAGTTTCGGTTGATCAAATGATTTCTAAGGTGCAAAGCAGAGAAATCGCAAACGCCGTATGTTATGAAAGAGATGACGGGGTGATTCCAAAAGGGTGGTTGCCTAAACTAGAAAGCATCCCTGAAGTAGACTAGTTTTTTGTTTTAAATGTAAGTTACAGTAGCATTCCCTTCAGGTTTTGGTCTAACTACACAAACTTACCCTGCGGTTTGAAAAATTACAAAAACTTCCCCTGACATACCCTAAGATTTGGAGGCCTGAATTAAAATTTAATAATGACCAATAAGTATCATGGGCAAAAAAACTTATTCATAAACAAATTAGAGATGACTTCATCGAAATTCGTGAATTTGTAATTCCTCAAACCTCAGGGTAATTTGGGGTAAGTTTGTGTAACTAGGCCAAATCTTGGGGTATGTTAGTGTAATTATCCCTAAATTTAACCAACTTTAGAGAGAGAGAAGATGAACCTTATATATATATATATACACATATAAGTATATATACAAGGTCATTTAGATAGGCCACAGAAAATACGCATAAATCCAGAACATATTTCGATTTTTCTTTTCTATGCAAATGTTACATACAACTACTCAGTTACGCTTTTGTTTAATATGATACAAACAAGTGTGGCCAGTGTACTTTATGGAACATCCTTAAAGTATGGTAGAGATATATTTATTTACACCAAAATGGTTTCTATATATTTACACAAATATGAGCATAGGTTCGATCCAAGCTATTTAGTTTTGGAGATTACCGTCTACGAAGCTATTCTTGCTTCCTTTCAACTTCTAGGGCAATTTCATTACGGCGATTGAGTGGAAGTGTAAAGGGCGGGTTGTACTGCACAAAATGAGGCAAAAGACGTTCAGAAAGATTATAAAAAACATTGGACAAAAAAGTGAAAAACAGCTGTTTCGAGATAACCTGAGCAACCTCTACAGATACATCATCTTTAACACGAAATTCTGGGTTGTTTTTCAGCAAATTCCTCAGTTTCGATTCACGGCGTTTAACTTCTTCATCAGTGACAATTCCTGGATCAAAATTGATAACAAAACAATCACTCCAACAAAGACAAAAACACAATTTAAATGAAAATTTCTTTGTGTCAGTTATCACTAGATCAAGACAAATTGCAAGATTCGCCCATCTTCATTCTTTTCATTCAGTTTAGGGATATACATGTGGATTGGTATATATATGTGCATTTATTGTGTTGTGATTGATAAAATTTTAACCTTTAGCTGTTATGGAGAGTGTAGTAGATAATATTGTTATGGATCATTAACGAATTGGAAGAGCATATATAGATTGATGTAATGCAACTTCAGTAAAAAATTGGAGGTATGACACAACTTACTGGTCTATCTGTTAAATCATACTTCAGATGGAAATAAGGGAAAACAATTCTAGGTAAAAAGAATCAAAATGAACAATATATCCTAGGAATAATTACAAACTTTCCCATACATACCATAAGATTTGGCCTTACGCATGTTTTGATATTCATAAAGTTAAAGTGAAATATTGATCTTTAAGTGTCAAGGACGAAAGAGGGTATCCATAAAAACCTAGACACGGCACTATCAAATTCATTGATTCGGATGTAATGCAGATTCGTTGACAGGGGAAGCTATTGCAATTTCTTAAACCTCAGAGGAAGTTTGTGTGATTAGGTCAAACCTCAAGGTATGTCATTGTAATACTTATATCCTAAGACCACTCTCCACTGAGAAGAAAAAGAAATAACGGAGTACGTTTTCAGTGAAGTAACATAGCATGATGCACATCTCGTTCATTTCCTCCTTTAGTGTGTAAGTGCACTTCCAATGAAATATAGATTAAGTTCAAACAAACCTGGAAAAGCAACAACGGCGATTATCCTTTTTGGCACCTCTTTAATAGTCACAGATGAATCCTTGGGCAATGGCAAATCGGCACCATACTTAGAGGGCATGACAAAGGACATTGTCCACTTATCTTGATCTTCCACCTAAATGAACTTGGCTTAATCAAATCACTATTAAGATATGTAATCTTTTCCCCAAAGGGCAGTTTGCATTTAATATGCCGTTACTGTGAATGGATACTAAATAGTGAGACCTTGAATCAAAATTTGTGTTCTTATGTGAAGTCTTGAATAATTAACTAAAATTTTCTTTCTTATGTGATTTATCCAAATTACCACTTAAGAAGAAAAAAAAACCATCCATGAACGAGGAAAGGCCATGAGACAATAATAAGTTTACCCTTCTAGTAATCACTGGGGTTGTCATATCCATTTTCTCCCCCTCTGATTTTATTTTACGAGTAAAAACTGGTGTAGTCATCTCCATTTGCTTCTCCCTGGTATTCTGAAATCAACACAAGTGACAACCAATGACAAAATGACAAAAATAACAATGGTAGCACTGCTATAAAAAAAATTATGTGTAATTCTTCAATAGTTTTTTAACTACCTTACCAAACAAGTACCCAGCCAACACATTGAAAGATTGAGATGCACCAGCAAAATCAAATCCAGACTTCCCAGGCATTGTTGTCTCAGCAATAAAGTAGGACTGGCTTAGTCAATGAAGAGAGGAAAATACACATATTAGAAAACAAATCACCAGAAAATGAAAACCCATATGAAATTATAGTCTAAAATACAAGGTTTTAAGATGCAAAACCAGTGAATCTATAGCTTAAAAGTAAATACAGTATTACAGGCATAGCTGACACGTAGAAGAGATTAAGCCAGATTATAATGCATTATGCATGTGACTGTGTGAGATGAACATGAAAATGCAGGTAAGAAAGAAGACTAGAACCAAAAATGGCTATTAACTAAAATACAGATACAGGATCAAAAGAATACCTCAACTTCCCTTATCTCATACTCGTCATTACGACTTAGAACCTTGAATTCCACTGTCTCAATATCAGGAACTTCAGATGATAACACGCATAATTAACCAATCAATCTAATTTCTCCATAAACACTAAATTCAACCAAAACAAAAAATCATCAAAACCTACCAGACATCAATGCTTCCTCAAAGCTCCTGCTCTCGAACCTTCTATTCGGAAACACGTATTTCGCGGACTCATTCACCAATTCCATCAAAACTACCAGAAATCAACAAACCGCCAAAAATAAATCACCAAAAATAAACAAAACAAAACATAAGTAACCATTCTCCTTACAGCGCTGAGAGAGGGACGAAGTTTGAGCAGCAAGAGCGAATACGAGAGAGATCCGAGCTTCGCGAGCCGACATGGCAGCCATTGCTCTCACATTTCTCTTGATATCACCAGTTTTTGCCACGGATTTCCCCTGCAAAACGATTCCCGAATAGGAAAGTGAGGTCATATTTCAATGGAGTTTGAGAGCTGGGATTTGAGAATTGGGTACTGAAGGTGAAGGGCTAGCTGTGATAATCATCTTTCTTGAACTTGATTATCTTCTTCGCTTTGAGAATGCGGGAAGGGGAGATATAATTTTGAGTAATTTCAAATTTCCCCCAATTTATAGCCCTGCTTCTTTTCTCAATTTCAGTTTTAGGTACTTAGCTTTAGGAGCAACGTGTGAAGAAGCCCTTCAAAGACCAAAAAAAAAAAGAAAAAAAAAAAGCAACCTGTGAAGAAGATAAAGGAGATGTAATTAATTCTCGGCCATAAAATACATATAAATATCTAATTCGGAATACATAATAATATATAAGATTCGATATTTTGGCCTGCTACTTTGGTACTAATTTTTTAAAAAGATTACAAAAGAGTACAATCTTTTATATGTTTGTACTTTGGTATTTGTTGGAATTTTTCGATCGAGTTTTTAAAATATTTCGTCAATTATTTATTTTTTTTTATCATTTATGAGCCGTGTGAGATGAAAGTCTCATGCACAACTTTGAATGAAAGAAAAAAGTGAAAAATCCTCTTTTCGATTTTGACTCTCCCACTCTAGTCGTTATTTTTATTTTGTTACTTCTAAAATAGCTATTTTAGCTTTAGTCATTTGCATTTTCGATTCCTTTTTATTTCCTATCAAAAGAATAACATCTTCTTCATAAACTATTTTATGTGTCCAATTATTTGGGATTCATTATATTTTAGTATTTAAAAAAAATAAAAATTTAAAAATACTATCTTGAATAGTCCATTCGCCATTACTTCTTCTTCCTCAAATTTACACTTGAGAAGAGGCAAAATACAGTGAACTTGAGATATGCTACGATAAACATTAACGGATGATGGTGATAGCAATAGCTCGACGATATTGTTATTGAACCATAAATTTTCAATTTTATAGTAAACAGTGGCATAACACACTTTTCAATTTACTGAAATATTACAATGAAATAATTATACAAAACGAATAAAACATTAAGAACTATAAATGATTTTTAACAAAACTTCGAGGATGAGGAAGTGATATTTGTCCTGTGGATATTGCCAATATCGTTAAATTAGAGGGCAAAATCGCAATTCCCCAGACTTTACAAGGGCAAAAACGTGATTCCACGAGCATCATCCTCCCGCTTTTACATAATCTACTGCAATGCAATCTATCTTCCTTTCCTCTCTCATTCAATGCCTCAGAAAACCTGTCAATCAAAATAATATCATAAATCCATGGCGAAAAACCTAAGAAGGAAGAAATCATAACAGCTCTCAATTCTTCCAAGTTGATTCATCAATGGCGTCGTCTATGGTCGCCTGCTTCTTCTCTGTAACCCCGAAGTCCCAATCTTCACTCCTTTTTGCGAGACCGCTTAAACCCTCCCAATTCCAGAGCATAGCGCCATTGCAATCGTTGATTCTTACTAAAAATTCGAATTTCAGCCGCCGCAGAAGCTGTATTTCGTTAATTAGGGCGAGCAGCAGTAGTGCTGATGTCGCTGCGACGGCGGCGGTCAGGCCGGGAGGCAGTGTGGAGAGCGATAAATTGCCGTCGGATGTACGGAACCGTGCCATGGATGCGATTGATTCGTGCGGGAGAAGAGTCACTATTGGTGATGTGGCGAGCAAGGCCGGGCTCAAGTTGAATGAAGCTCAGAAGGCGCTTCAGGCCATCGCTGCCGACACCAATGGCTTTCTTGAGGTCGTCTTTTTTTAAGTTTGTGAGCTTTTTATGTTTAATTCGTTGCTTTGGAGTTGAGGTTTTCTGATGCCCGACGAAGTATGAATGACATGTTTATAATGTGGAAAAGCGATGATCTTCAGACTTTATTTGTTATTGCTTGATAGAATTTTTCTGAGCTATGGTTGTGGTGCAAATAGGTTTCGGATGAAGGGGATGTGTTGTATGTTTTCCCCAAGGACTATCGGTCAAAGCTCGCGGCCAAGTCATTTAGAATAAAAGCTGAACCATGGTTGGAGAAGGGGAAGGTATTTTTTTTTTTTTTTGTTGCCTGTTATTCAAGCTTGTACATATGTTGATTGAAGTGAATCTTTTGGTGACAGAATGCAGCGGAGTATTTAGTCAGGGTTTCATTTGGGACAGCACTGATTGCATCAATTGTAATTGTATACACCACGATCATCGCTATAATCTCTAGTAGCCGGTATACATCTTAATCTTTCCCGTACTTCATTGGATTCTGGAAATAACTTATAGGATATTGCAATATGTATTGCTTATGTTTTTTATTATAATATTTGACCATGTTTCGATATAGTGAGGAGGACAATCGTGGAAGACGAGGAAGATCTTATGACAGTGGTTTCACGTTTTACTTGAGTCCAACTGACCTATTTTGGTAAAATTTATAACTCATGATTTATCTCCATATTTGTGTGACTGTTGTCTCATGTAGATAAGTCCATGAGGAATTTTTTCTTATTCACCCATCTAATCACTTTATCCAGGTATTGGGATCCATATTATTACAGGAGACGACAAGTAAGAGAAAGTGGTGGTGGTAATAACTTCATTGAATCTGTAAGAGAAAAAAACAAATTAACAGCATTTTATGTAGTTCGGGTTGCTTCCTACAATCAAAAGTAAATATGTGGTATTTCGTTCGCAGGTTTTCTCCTTTGTGTTTGGGGATGGTGATCCCAATCAAGGTATCGAAGAAGAAAGGTGGAAGTTGGTAATAACTGAGCACTGATTTCAGTG
>JBBMKE010432642.1:0-10284 GCA_037834125.1 Lippia alba
AAGAGGTCTCCCCCTGAGCAACATACCCAGGAGGTTGCTCCATATACACGGTTTCGTGTAGATCACCATAAAGAAAGACATTCTTGACATCCAACTGATAGAGAGGCCAGTTTTGATTAACCGCCAAGGAGAAGAGCACCCTAATAGAGTTAAGCCGAGCAACGGGAGAAAAAGTCTCAAAATAGTCAACACCACATGTTTGAGTGAAGCCCTTGGCTACTAGTCTAGCCTTATACCGATCAACAGTGCCATCCGGAAGATACTTAAGAGTGAAAACCCAACGACAGGCCACTACTTCTGCATCAGAAGGAGGAGAAACCTATTCCTAGGTACCCCGGGAAAGGAGAGCATCCATTTCCTCATCGATTGCTAGTTTCCACTGAGGGTGTTGCAACGCCTCAGTGTAAGACTTCGGAATAGATTCGGTGGACACAGAAACAGCAAAGCTACGAAGCGCTGGACTAAGGTTATCAAATGAGAGATACGAAGCCAAGGGATGAGCAATACAAGATCGTGTACCTTTACGAACGGCAATGGGGCGATCAAGATCAATAGTTGGAGAAATAGTAGTTGGAGAAACAGTTGAATTTTGACCGACAACCGAGGAGGGATCAGCGATGGCAGAGGGCATGGTGGACTGACGGTGTCGACGCCGAGAATAACACCTGTAGAGGTCGTGCAGTGCTAAGTGGTGGTGTGATGTGAGTAGGTGGTGAGGGAATAGACAATGGTATTGGCGCAAGCGTTGAAGATGGTGTAACACTTTTAGAAAAATAGGGCTCAGACTCAAAAAATGAAACATCAGCAGATGTAAATGTCCTACGAGAAATGGGATCATAACATCGGTATCCCTTTTTAGTGCGTGAATATCCTAGGAAAAGACACTTGATAGAGCGAGGTGATAATTTATCACGACCAGTGGAGAAATTATGCACAAAACAAACACACCCAAAAACTCGCAGAGTGATAGCGAAAAGAGGCATATCAGGATAAAGACACAAGAAAGGAATATCGCCATGAAGAACACTAGAAGGCATTCTATTAATAAGAAAACACGAAGTTAGAATCGCATCCCCCCAAAATTGTTTAGGCATATTCATCTGAGTTAAAAGTGTACGAGCAACATCCAACAGATGACGATGTTTACGTTCAGCCACGCCATTTTGTTGAGATGTATAGGGACAAGAGGTTTGATGCAAAATCCCATTTTTATCACAAAAAACAGAAACTTCTTTTTGAACAAATTCTAATGCATTATCAGTACGAAGAATACGAATACTAACAGAAAATTGAGTCTTTATTTCATTGTAAAAAGAATTGATTACAGCAGGAGTTTGAGACCTGTTTTTAAGAAGATAAACCCAAGTCATCCGAGAGTAATCATCAACAAAAGAAATAAAATACCGAAAATACCCAAGGAATCCGCAGGCGTATTAACTGTGTCAAGAAAGTATAGTCCACCATGTTCACGACCGCCACCAATCGTCTTCTCCGTCTGTAGGTCCTGAAAGACACAATATGAGGGAAAAAAGGTTATAGAACAATTATTAGTCTTTGTAAACTGACTAATGGACAACAGATTGATAGGAAAATTTGGTGCAAATAAGGTGTTAGTGAGTGTAATTGTTGAAGTAGGGTGAACTGTACCTGACCCAGAGATGGGAGAATAAGACCCATCAGCTAATCTAACAGGAGATATGGAAGATGACATATTCAAGGAGGAGAATTTAGTTTTATTACCAGTTATGTGAGTGGTGGCACCGGAATCTAATAACCAAGACTCACCATGAGAAGCAGCTAAGGCAACATTGAGCGAGGAACCCGTAGTGGTGATGGAGTGAGCTGAGCTCTATTTAAGAAGTCTCTCATATTCGTCCCGTTTCATAGTAACATGATCAGATGCTTTGGTGGGAGATGCGGTTTCTTCAGAAGCATTGTTCACCCAATCTGGATAACCAAATTTCTCCCAACATCTCATAGAGATGTGATTCGTCCGGCCACAGTAGATACATTTCTCTGCAGGACGGCCTTGAGCTCGCCCTAGGCTACTACTACGAGATGCACTGCTACTGGGACCGACCACACCCGCGAATAGCCATAGCAAAATATTCTGATTCAGAGGTATGAGAAGCACTGAAGGAACCAATGGAAACACGATGAAGACGAGACATTGCTGTCGAGAGCGTAGGAATAGTTTCACTTGCTAAGATCTGATCTCGTACGGGCTGAAGACCAGGAGTGAGGCCCGCAAGAAATTTCGAAAGCAAGAATTGGTCCCATTGAGATTTTTGAGTTTTCGCATCAACCCCCACCAGATGATACAGTAGAATTTCATCCGAGATGCCTTTGAAGATTGCACAATAGTCTGTCATGGTGTGATCCTCTTGTTGGAGAGAATAATTTTTCATATAACTCATAAACATGAGAAATATTAGTCGTCTGAGAGTACATATAAGACAAGGAATTCAACATCTCCTTGGCCGAAGACAAGAACATAATGTGAGCACTTACCGAGGTGGCCCCAAATGAACATAATTATGGCCATCAAATTTAATGGTTGTACAAGATGGACCTTTAAATTCAGTAACAGAAGCTATGATAAATAGAGCAGAATAGGTAAAGGAATAGCTAAAGGCGAATGTCACCAAACAACAAAGTCAGGACCAAAGAACCACTTATCTTGAATCAAGTCAGAATTTGAGGCAAGTAATAGGCTTCCGTGTGTAGTATAATAGAGTATCAAAGATGGCGCTGGGGGTAGCAAACGGTGTAGAGCACGCGTGAAGTAGAGAAGTAGCAGCAATTGCGCTGTGGTGGCGCGAAGTAGCAGTTGCGGCTAGGATGTGGGGGTAGGTGAACAAATCTTCGATTTTTTTTTTCTTTTGGGAACGATGAAGAGGAAATTAAGAATCAGAGAGGAGCCGAGAAAAGATTTGGTGACAGAGATGTGATTTGTGTGTTACGATTTAAGATATATAATAACTATTTAAACAATAACAGGGAAGGAAAACAAGCTGAATTGCATTAATAATGTCTGGGTAATACAATTACAAGCTTGTTAAGTACTGCAATAAACTGGAAAGAACAGAGAATGAAGAAGATAGAAATGGGGGAAGGAAGAAAGCTGGTACTCAATGCTTAACTCCTACGAAACATCCCACCAACCAATTTATACTCCTCCCCAATCATAACCTAGCAGTGCTGGCATAACGGAATCACATGGAACGTGCTGCAATTCCATTTCCTTTCTCTACGTGTGCATGGTCCCCCCATGTATCAGCAATGGGAGCACGATTATCAGCCCTTAGATCTTGTGCGTCAGGATCAACGGCTGCAGTTGTTTCTTCATTAGTTGCTACGACACCGTTTGAGCCTGCTTCCTTAAATTCCATCCTACGGCCCGCATATAAACCCATCCGACGGCCAGCATTCAATTCCATTTTGGAGCCAAAATTAGAAGAAGTCATTACATTACCTTAGTCGCACCGGAGCGCCGTCATAGTGTTGCTATTCACCATCGACTTTCGCCTACTCTCCTTGATCTCTGCCACGCCTTCGATCTCCTCCCTCTCCCCTCCCTTACTCCATTGTCTTTAGGGTTTTTTGTGTGTGTCTTTCTCGCTGAATTTTTATTTTTATTATTTTATTTTTTTCTCTCTTCACGGCACGAAGTCTACTTTTAGGTTTTCAAGCAGTGGAAATCTTGAAGCCCATATCTTTCCCACGTTATAATGATTTGACAACCCTCTCCTCAACAGCTAGTTTTTGAGGATGAGGTCAAACTCATTATTCATCGTCAATGCAACTCAAACAGTTTTTTTATTTTTTTTCCTTCCACTCAAACATGACATAATTGATATGATATAAAATGAGGTGCGAATGGAATTACGTTCATTTCAAACTCTTGATTAATTCAAAATATAATCTGAAATCCTTATTCTTTGATTTATGAATGTTTTGTCTTGGAGCATGTTCTCGAAAAGAAGTGGCCATGAGTGTCCACGACATCTTCTACGAAGTTTCAATAACATGAAGTGGCCTTGTCCGGAGTCTGGGGAAGGTGGCGGCCTCGCGAGTACAACCCCCAAAGCCTGTTGTACAAACCACCCAAGCACCTTTTGTTTTGGTAACAAGTCGCCGTCATAGAGAAGATACCCCTTTTGACTATCGACGCCAAAATCAACATTGGAGCTCCATTTTAAGTAAATTCAATACGATTATTTAAAAACGAAATTATTTATATCTTAGGGAAGATTATTCAATTAACCATATTGGTTATTTTCATTTATAATCTTGTATAAAATTCTTAATTCACAAATAAGCAAATGTAGTTTTTAAAATCATGAAATTACTAGATTGTTACGAAATTTGAAGAAATTTATCGAAACCAATTACCTATAGATATGTGTAGAGTTCGATAAAATATGGTATTTTAGTTCGGTATTGGTATACATGTGCGGTATATCAAACCGGCCGAAATATCAAATTAAATATTATATATTTTTATACACTAACACACGTTTTTAATATATTTAACTATTTTATTTCCAAGAGTAACTAACACTTTTATTCAAAACAGAAAAATACTTTATACTCGACTTGAGTCTTGTTGTTTCTGTTTTGTAGACTTTGTAGAAACTTTAATGTAAAAATATGTAAGTTCTTCCATTTTTTTTTAAAAATTTTGGAATAAAATTTGGTAATTCGTTTATATATTGAATCGTATTGGATTTTTTTCACTAAAAATTGTACCAAATAAAAAGTTTCGACTCGGTAACATAAATTTTGATTCGGTAGATTTTGTATATACTAAATGCACACCCCTAATAGCTTGTGTCTACTTGTTTGCTAGAACAACAAGTTGTTTAACATGTAATTTATAATTTTTCAATTAGAAAACTTTTTCCTTATTTTTAGACTTTTTCAAAATAAATAAAATGAAATAATAGATTAAATGTCACGTGCGGCTCTAGCAGACATTTGGACATAGATGATCGATTCGGTGAAGAAAATTTTGATTCCGATCATGAAGTATCCAATAATTTAATAGGTTTTTTAAAACGTACGTGCTCAGGTTTACAAATTAAAAAAACTATATCAAAAAATACAAGAATACTCTAAAAAACTATCTCTCCTTCAAACTCTCTCAAAAATCAAAACCCTAATCTATGTTCTTGACAAAGCAATCAGTCAATTGAAATTTCGATCCAGCAGTGGAGAATACTATACTCCACCGCCGGATTGATTCAGTTCTATTCTGCTGTCGGATTTGTTACGTCGACACGGTTTGTATTTTTTTTCCTTAGGTTATGTTATGTTTCAAGTTCTTTATCTCTTTCGTATGGAAGTTTTGTCTCTTCCGTATGGAAGTCCGCCTTTATTTTTTTTGTGATTCTCCGAGGAATTTTTTGGGCCGAGTTATCTGCTGTAGGCCAAAACGTTCTTTTCAATCCGGAGAAAAGGTGGCTGCAGAACTTTACCCATAATGGATATTTAATTTCAAGGAGCCTGTTTCTTCTATTAAACATGATGTCAATATAATAGCTCATAAGCCTGTTGGACGGCTTCGACCAACATTAATTTTTAATTTTTCTGTTATTCCTTTATTTTTGTTATTGTTACTCTTGATATTCAATAATATTCCTCTTTGAGGGTTTGAGTTTAAAAAAAGAAAAAAGAAACACCAAATAGCCAACATCGGTCTTAAAAATTATTTGGGTAAATAAAACGCAATTCTGCTTACTATATTAAAAGCATATCTAGACTTACTTTTCCAAACATGTAATTAGGTTTAACTTCTTACTATTTCATTTAGACATCCACGGCTTTTACTATATTTCCTTAAAATTTTGAACTTTTATTTTTCAAATTCAGAAAATTTCGCAAATATCCTTTATATTTAAATTCTATGCTGAAAACAGAAACTTTCAAAGAGATTGAGATTACCAATTCTGGAATTATGAATTATCAACATAAACTCAAATGTCAAAGGATATGGGCTTACCACTGGTTCTGTCTAAAGTGCAATGATTGAGAATGACATAATACAAGTTGGACATTATATGAATACAGTCCAGTATTTGGATCTGAGTATGTGCGGGCTGACAGTCCGCCAGAAGATAACAATATGCACCATATACAATTACAATTTGACAGTCAAAAACACTTTATCAATCTCCAAATGCAGTGCATTGAATTTCACTTTTTTATTATTTTTGATGGTGACAAGCTACATATTAAACTATTATATTCATATATTGTAATTTTTTTATTATTATTATTATAATATCATTAATATCAGACTTAATTATCAGTTACTAAATACAAACAAAGTATTAATAAGACCCCGACTTGAGAATTCAACTCATTGATGCAACTAGATATTTTTTTAGGGTAAATTATATTTACTGTTTTTGATATTTGCTCGTCCATTGTAAAATGTCATTTGGTACTGTGTTTACGGATATAGATACAACAATATGATACGACATGATATAAATACGACGACACAATTTATTTTGAATTTTTTACGTGAGGAGTGTGAGATACGGTATCCGACACGAATATCTGATACGACACAACACTATAAAATGATATTTTCAAAAGTGTTAGTGCATTATAACGTAACCATCTTAAAACTTTTTTTTTTGTTATACGAGTCAATCAAATGCCAAAGGATTATGGCGAAAACGAAACAAAGTACCTCAAATCTTAGTAGATGCAATTCACTCTATTCTTTATAACTTAATTTTGCCCGTTTGTTTTGTAATTTCAACTCAAAATTTGGTTTGATCAAATCAGTATAACAAAAAATAAGAGGATGATTGTTTTACACTTCTTACATGATTGTTGATAAGAGAAATGACGAATTATATAACTAGTGTAAGACATTCTTCGTTTAATTGACTAGGATTCGATTGGGGCTTTGCATTTGAATTCTTTATTCGTTGGTTGCCCAACTCCCCATGCACACAATCTTAATCGAATGTCAATGTATATCGGCATCAAGTTCTAGCATTGGTAAATTAGTTTTATTTTTCTCTAAAAATAAAATTTGTCACCAAAGATGCTCAGTATATCATCATTATTCATAAGTCATAACCTTTGAAATATATTTATTTGATATGATATTCTTATCATAGATTAATTGAATTTGGGGATGTTAGTTGCTGGTACAAACTTCATTCTCCTTCTAATTCTAGTAGCTGGTCCAACAACACTGAAAGTGGACCTATTGATCATCTTTACAATTCTTTTTTGTATGTTGCAAGTTGTGCTTACAATTATATTTTAAGCATATTCTCACATCAGCAAAGTCAACTAATTAAGCGCACCAACCATAAGAAATTATCAGATTAGACTACTGCAGTCAAATTAGGTAAAGTATAGTGTAGATTAATACTTATAATTAGATTGTACATTGAACCATGTCGAGGATTATAAAGCATTTATTCACAAGACTACTATAGTCCCCGTCAACATCCCCTGCAAAAGTTTGACATTATGGTTTTCAATATTAAATTTCCCTTTTCATATTTTACATTTTATTAATTAAATTGTAAAATCATATCCATATACCCAATCCCAATCAGAACTCCAAAATCAAACTTGCTTGGACGATGATAGTACTTGAAACAACCAAATGGTAAACCTTCACAGTTCAATGTTATACTATCCGATTCAACTTCATAATAAAAAATATATAAAAACAAAAATAATAATAAACATACATATTTCGTATTAAAAATGAAGATTAGGGGAACTTCTTGTTCATGATCTCCTTATATATTAAAATATTTTGACTATGATTAATGCTCTTCTAACTCGAAAATTTGATCTTTTTTGTTAATACATGTATATTTAAACGGAATTCGAACTCGGAACATCGTCTTGGAGAATAAACTCACAAATAACATGAATCGATCTCTATGGGGTAACTCGAAAATTTGATCTTACCACTGAATAAGTATACGTATTTAAAGAAATGTGTAGAGGAAATAAAAGACTCAAATAAACACCAAGTTGGTTTATATGACAATTATATTGCACTTTATAGTATGATTTCTTGGTAAATATAATAACACAGTTAAACTTGACTAACCAAAACTCAGAACTACTCTATGATTTACTCATCAAACTATGCTATTGCTAAGTATAGCAAACTAAAATCCCGAAACATATTGCATGAACTCCGTGTCGGACTCCAAACCCACCATCGTCTCCCGAGACAAAACCACCTCCAAATCCACGGCGCCGCCTCCATCACGCCCCGGAAACGCCGAAATCTTGCCGTCAAACTTATTCGCCCGCCCGCTCCGAATAACAACAGGCAGGCCCCACCCAAAATCATTATCGTACATCGGAAACCTTGGTGAACTTCCCATGGTGATCATGGCGCCGTCAAAATTCCCCAACAGGAAACAATGAGGGTCCCGCTCCCAGTCCTCAACGTACTTCCTCACCGTATCGCAGCTGTGCGCCGCCACGTTCTTGTTCAGCTGCTCCGCGCACCACCGCAGGTCGTTTCCCAAAACGTCACCGGCGGTGGCGAAGGTGGGAACACTCTGTATGGCGTTGCCGAAGTAGAGCGGATCCAGCTTCGGCTCAAGGCGGTGGCGGCAATTCACCGCCATTCTGAACGTCGTCGTTTTGGAGGTCGGTAACTTTCTTGTCCGTGTGATGCCGCGCCATAGCAGCGCGCAGAGTGACTGGAATGATGAAATCTCCACCGCCGCCGTTGGGTTAGTCTCGGTGGCGCCGCCGTAAACGGTGTTTCTCAGCCAGTTTAACGGCGATATCTTGCCGGCGGCGGATTTCAATGTGTCGTTGCTGTGCTTCCCCATCAGCTCAGCAATGTCAATTCCGCCGTCAATATATATCTTCCAATTTCTTGTTGTAGTTACTATTAACTTTTGCTTTGAGCTTCAGGATCGATTCCCTGCTGAATCTGAAAATCCTCTCCCTCACCGGATCCTCGCCGGAGAAACTAACCCTCGGCCCCCCGACCGGGATTTTTAGCACCGCCGGAGAAATCAAAACCGAGTCCCGACTAAAATCCGGCTTCCTCAATACCCTCTTCACCCCTCTGCTCAACTCCGCAAAAGTATTAAAGAAATTCCACAACGACGTCCCGTCCACGACGGCGTGGTTAACGGCGCAGCCGATGAAAACACCATCAGCCAATTCCGTCACCTGAACGGCGAGAATCGGCCTGAAATGGCCCTCATAACTCACCGTCCAATCAGAAGCAAAGCAACCCCTCACCATTTCCGGCACATCTCCATCAACACACCCCTCCAAATCGCTGACATGGATTTCCGCCCAATTCGCGTGAATGAAATCAGCACCGGCATCATTGCAATTGATGTAAACGTAGCCGTTTGCATCGGTGACGAGGCGGCCGGCGAGCGGCGGGAAATGGGTCAGCGTCTGAGAAAGACTGCTTTTGAGAATGGCCAAAAGCTCTGGAATAGGCAATGGCGGCTGGTTGAACAAGAGTCCTTTCTGAATGTAGTGGCATGAGAGCATGGGAAGATCGGAAACGGAGAGCTTGAGATGATTTAAGCTGGATTTTTGGTGGGGATGGACTGTGGATTTTGAGATGAGCTGAGGCGAAGTTTGCTCAACCATTGTTGAAGATGAATGTAATATTATTGAGGTTGTTTGATGTGAGAGAACTGAGAAGTGAGGAGTGAGAGTATGAATGATAAAATGGAGGGAGAAGAAGGGTGTATTTATAGGTGAAATCTGAACTTGGGTGCATGCATTTGATAATTGATTCTATTCTAATTTGGAAGGTTTAATTTGGCTGAGTTGATTGTTTCTGTCCGGGACGTGTGTATGTATAATGTATGAATATATGTACTATGTATGTATTATATTATACACTCCGTTGATATATATATATGATTGGATTAATTGCTCGTGTGTGACCACCATGCCCACTCTTTTTCAATTACGTAGCCTTGGGAAAATTACATGAGGCTTAATTAAGTTTGGACGGGCTGGTTAATCGGTTTTAATATCACGTTTAATTTGTATGATTAAAGTTTTTGCTTTTTAATTGATGGAGTTTTCAATTTAGTTCAAAGTTCAGCTCAACATGTGGATAAAATCAAGATTCATTTTGAGGAATAGGTAAGTTTGGCGGATTAGTTTGGTGAGAGACAAGCTGGTTTGGAATCTCAAGACATTTGAAGGAAAGCAGCAAATTTGATAGAAAATTGTGAATTATATTTAAATTTTAAAGTGAGAGGTGTAACGAGGATAAATCCATAGTCAACT
>JBBMKE010432653.1:0-10284 GCA_037834125.1 Lippia alba
AGCGGCCTTCGTTTAGGAAAAAGACTTCGTTTACTTCCAAGAGGTACCATAACTTTCATCCGTTGTCGTCTCAAGAAGGTCTGAACTCTCCAATCCCTTGAAGAGATCATGGTTTTCTTGCACTAACTAAGATGTTGCGAGGGCAATGTAATGTAATAAGTTGTGCTATTTGAAATGCAACTTAAGAACTGTGTAATGGTTTCATTTGAGACTTTTATTTATGTAAAAAATGATTTAATAAATAGCTGAAGTGATGGACTATTGCGTGCCGACTTGCCTTGCATCGACTTTTTCGCTTACTTGGGTTAAAAATTGATATAAAACATCGATATTTTTAAAAATATCATTTTAATATGTCCTGTCTTGTTGAACATTCCTTATATGAAAAGTTTCAAATAAATTTTTTATCATTGTATTATATATTATGGTTCCGTGTATGTGCAATGAGGAGCTTATTTTGCCTTTGGTCTTTTAAAGGGATCCTTCTGAAATATCGTCATAAGTTAAAAGCAATGAGAAGCTTATTTGGCCTTTGATCTTTCAGATGGATCTTTTTGAAATAGCGATTATTAAATGTCGGTTTGTAAAATTTTCATAAAATTATATGCGTTGATTGATGAAAAAAAGTTTGGCTTGTAAATTGAAAGAAAAAAGATATAATTTGAATAACAAAAAGTTTTTATCTCAGTCCTTAACGAGGGTGATCTAAGTATATGTCTAATCCAAATTTAGGCAACATCAATGTTTCTCAAACAAAAAATATTGACATGTCAATGGAAACATGACAAATATGGTGATTAAGTCTTGTAATTAGCAATTTAATTTATTTACGGGTTTTAACAAATAACCCCGCACAAAAGTTTTATTTATAAAAATTATTAAGAGTAAATTGTATTTTTGATCCCATATTATAAGACTTTTCTTATTTTTGGTTCTATAGTTTTCAAAAATAATTTTTTTAGTCCCGTAGTATTTATATTTTTTCAATTTAAGGACTTTCGTCCATTTTGGACGGAAAGTGTACTTTTACCATTAAAATGATTTTGCCTTTTCATTTTTTTAACATCTTCTTTGCCTTTTTGTTTCCTTTTTTTTAAAGTTTTATAGATGCATAAAATATTAAAAATATAAACAAAAAAATATGAGTTTTAGACAATATTTTTTATTTTTATTTCTAAATTTAATATAATAAATTTATAAATAAAAAATAAAATAAAATAAAATATTACGTGTTGTACTTTTTTTAAGTTTCATGAATAGGCACATAACATATAAATAAAACATAATTGATAAAAAATTAAAAGTTTTCTATAATTGTTTTGTCTGCATAAATTTTTTGTAAAATATATAAAAATAAAACATTATAAATATAGTGCATAAAAAATGAGTTTTTAATAATATTTTTTATTTTTATTTTAAAATTTAATATATAAGATATATATTTTTAAGAGTTGTAAATTAATTTTAATTTCTTAAAGTGTTAAGTTTCTATTTTATAATCTCAGATTCATCAAGAAGCTCTAAAAATGTGTAGAAGTAAGTCGGTAGATACATAGTAATAGTGCAATATCTATTTTATATTTTGTTTAGAAATAATTACATTTGACTACGTACCCTGTATTCTTAAAAAATATTATATATTTGTAAGAATTGTAGATTAAATTTAATTTCATAAAATGTTTTTTTTCCTAGTAAGACGTATAGTATTATGTTACATACATATTAGTATTATCATTAAATCTAATATAGTAAATGGTTATATATTTACAATAGATTTAGTAACGTTTACTAATTTGTTTATTTTTATATATTTTATTACATAAATTTTATGTAGACAAAAGAATTTTACAAAATTTTAAATTTTTTGTCAACTATGTTCTATTTTATAATGTTGTGTGTCAAATTTATGAAACTTAAAAGAAATACAAAAAATAATATTTTGTTTTATTTTATGTTTTTATTTCTAAATTTAATACATTAAATTTAAAAATAAAAATAAAAAATATTTTTAAAACTCATATTCTTTTAGTTTGTATTTATAATATTTTGTGTATTTCTAAAACTTAAAAAGTAAAAAAAATAAAAGTTATAAAAATAAAAGAAAGAAAAAAGACAAACGGCAAAAGTACACTTTCCATCCATTTCCTTAAAGTGACAAGAAATAAATATTATGGGACTAACAAAACTACTTTTCAAAATCATAGGATCAAAAATGAGAACGACCTTATAGTATATGATAAAAATGCAATTTGCTCAAAATTATCACTTGATGACATTATTATTGAAAAACAATTAAATCAATCCTTCTCGTCCGAAGGCTGAGAGACCAGGTTAATTTGAGTATCTCATTATCTCCAATGCAATGATATTTTGATGTGTGTCCAAATTTAAAAATAAATAAGTAAATTTGGACACGGTAACAAAGCACATTTCATCAAAGTGTTCGATACAATGTGACATAATTTATAATTGGGCTAAACCCATTAAACCCCCTCACCTTTTACGGGTTTTGCACTTTCCCCCCTATTCTTTTTTTTGGCAGTAAATTCCTTCACCTTTTAAAATCTTAACACTAATTACCCCCGTTTTCACACTTCCGACGGAGTCTTTATGGAATATTCCGATAATGCTTCCACACATGACTTCGGCGTGATAGTTGAAGGGGCATTTCAGTCAATTCATATGCCCATATAACTCTCCCACATTTTATGTGGATAAAACACCATATCCCCAATTTTGAACCCTAATTTCTCCCCCAAAGCTGATCAATTTGAAGAATCATGGAGAGAGGCAACGATGAGAACTGCAATTGTGGAAGGGCTGTTGTTCAAAGGACATCATGGACGGACCTCAATCCCGGGAGACGCTACATAAGCTGCGAGAATTTTCGGGTAAAGTTTTATTTCATCGATCTCTTCCAAATCATTGCTTCTTCCTTAATTTTATTGTTCCTCTTCGTTTTCAGTACCCTGGAGGCTGCAACTTCTTCATGTGGATTGACCCTCCAATGTGTGAGCGGTCCAAGCAGATAATTACATGCCTCTTGAGGAAGATCAACAACCTTGAGGGTGAAATTGAGGAAAAAAAGGCCAAAAAACATATTCAAATTTCCCAGCTTGTGATGATTATTGTAATAGCTATTGTTTGGTATATTTTCTTATGGTAGATTGTTATGTATGTTGGTATGATTATATGTAATCAATTTTGTGTAGACAAAAGGCCAACATCGGATGTATGTTTTCTATTTTGAATGAAATGTTCCTGGATTATTCAAAAAAATGGACAAGAAATTTGCAGTGTTGTCTTATTCTTTCAACAAAAAAAAAAAAAAAAAAAGATTTGCATAAATACCATTCTTTCAACACCAACAAAATAGAAACATGTCCGTGTACATGAGAAATAGCTTGAACATGTTATCATTTCAGAGACAACCTTATTGACAAAAACAAAAACTTCAAGCAGTTTAACATAATTCACCAAAAGCATCTACATTCATTACAACTTCCTTGCCACTTGTTTGGGTGCATTAACCTTTGATTTGTAAATCTTCCTAGTAGGGCTTCTTGTTGAAGTTCGGATAGGTGACTTTGATGAGCTTGCAACATTCTGTGAATTAACTGCAGTCTTCTTTCTTCTTAGAAACAATTTTCTCAGATTTTGAGTGGTGGATGTTTGAGTTGCGTTAACATTGGAGGAACCTGTAACCTCTTGAACTGATTGTTGACTTGCAATGGTTCTAGTAATTCTCCTTGTTGCATTTGGTTGGGTAGGAAATGCAACAGCCTTCTTGTTTGTACCCTAATTGCAAAAACATTATCATTAGCACATGTATAGAATATGTCAAACAACTTTTTGAATATTAATTAAGACTTACAAATTTGTTACGAGGTGGAACTTCTACTCTTTCAGGCAGATTTTGGTTCTTTGGGTTTTGCTTGCATCCTGCCTTATTGTGCCCTGCTATTCCACATAATCTACATTTCATTACTAAGCCCTACTTTCCTAATCTACCTTCATGTGCTCCAACTCTAGTTGCCCTTTTCTTGGCTTTGTCTTCAGCAAGTTCTTCAATTATTTTTTCCTTTTCTGTTCCTTAGGCCTTCCAGGTAAATTTTCTTTCACAGGAGGATGCAATTTCTTAATGATCTTAGGCCAGTCATCAGGGCCATTGAGAGAAACCATAAGGTTATTGTACACATTCATAAATGTCTCCCTGTGGCAATATCTGTGCACAAAGTCCTCAGGAGACTTATGCATGACCCAAATGACAGAAATGGCATGTGGGCAAGGGATTCCAGACAACTGCCATTTTCTGCACCCACATGTTTGGGTGATTTTAAAAGGTGAAGGGGTTTATTAGCCTTGTTTAATATATTTAGAACTTTAATTAGGGTTGGGGGAACTGAAAATTGCAAAAGTTTCATATATATATTTATTTTCTTCTCACTATCGAGTTTCATGGTCTCTTTTGATCTCTCTTTCTATATCACTAATGCGCCGATATTTCTAAAAATATCATTTGACGTGTCGTATCATGTCGAATACTTGTGCCGGACACCGTGTCTGATACTTCTCAAGTGAATAATTTACAAAAGAATCCGTTCGCCGTATCCGTGTCGTGTCGTTTCCATATCCGTGCAACATAACTTTCTATCCGCTCCCAAATTAAACCCTAATTCGGCGGGAAGAATAAAAAACCTAGTCCCTTTGTGTTGTATATGTGGGTTATTGATGTTGTGTTTGTGGTAATTTTAAATTTCATATGTTCGAATCAAAATTAGTAATTGATTATTGAGAATGGGTGTGTTGATATATACGAGTGCAAAAACATTTTATTTAAATTTGTAATATTAAATATTCTTATGAATATATTAAGTTAATTACATCAATTAATATTTATAAAATTATATATATATATATATATGTATGTATATATATAATATAATTGTGTTGTGCTCTAAAATTTTAAAAAAAAATTGTATCGCTATATTCATATTGTATTATATCCCCATCCGTGCGTCAAATCTCATAATAATTGAATTTCTTAGCATATACTTTCTTATCTTTTGCTAGGGGTAAAACGATAATTTTATCTCTTGTGATATTTCCAAATTTCCGAATAGAGTTGTTAAATTCCATAAAGTTTAGGAGGATTTAATTCGTTATTTCAGGCCAAACCAGATGTGGATGTAGTACTTGTTATACCTAATATATGAGACATGGGCATTTAAAATTTTAATTTGTTTGGTTTGTGCATACAGCCCTAAGACTTTTTTGGAGACTGTCTAATTTGAACTTAATATTGACCAGCTGTGACAGATTGCTTTCACCCTCTTAAATGAAGAAAGAGAACAAGGAATCCATTTTAAATTTGTCGCTTATGTTGCACGGATATGGACACGAGGACACGGATAGGGGCGAATCCAGGTTTTTTCCTTAGTCGGTGCTAAAAATTTTTATGCCTCCATATATTAGAAAAAAATAAAAATAAAAATTGATTAAATGCACTAAAACTCATATATAGAACTGTTCTCGATGAGTTTTCCTTCAATTTGCTCCCACCATTTTTTCTCATACTAAAATCTTTATCTACAGATACTAATATGACCCGTTATTAAAAAAAATAATAATAATAAATTTATTTCGGGATTATAATATCCACTATCGAGTGTAGTAATTAATCCTTTCAATAAATAATAGGTAAGATAAAATATAAACAGGTGAATCAAAAAAATTGTTAAGTATTTTATATTTGAAATTAAAATTTGAGTTCACCACATTTTATTGAAATAATATATATTGAAATTTAGAATTTTTGTGATATTAATTTGACAGAGTTAGGTTTTGATTAGAATTATCTTCGTGATATGATATTTTTATCTCTCTAATGTTATATGATATATTATTTATACAATAAGACACATTACACTGTTTTTTCCTTGTATAAATATACACTACATTGATATTTTTACACTTATTTTTTCTTATATAAATATACAATATATTATTTATTTTCGTGAAGTGTTCGGCACATCAAAATAAAAAGTTCACACGTAATTATTTTCATATTCAAATGAAACTTGAGTTATTTAGATAATATTTATTATATATAATAGTTAGTAAATTTATTATCTTAAAAAGTGTTAATTAATCTATTATTAATTATATATATATATACACGTAAAATCAATTTTGAGGAGTTAGTGGGGTGGGGGTAAGGGGGGTTTGGGGTGGAGCCCCCCTTGGCCTTAATTGGTTCCGCTCTTGAACATGGACACGATACAGATACAGCGATACGGATTTTTTTGTGAATTTTCTATGTAAGAAGTGTCGGACACGACATGACACGGCAAAATGATATTTTTATAAGTGTCGGTGCATTAGAGTTTGTCGCAGATACTTTGCCTCTCTATTTTTGTTTTTATTTTTTTACGAAGATTTTAGGTAGATAGATAATATTCCAGTTCAAAGTATGAATATTTTCGAACTCAGCGAAAATTACTTACAAAGTACTTACCAATTTATATAGTATCCCATCCCATAAAAATAATTAAGCAAATTCGAATTTACGACTTTGTCGTAATGAAACTCTTAACATATTTTAGTTAGCCAAACTGACAAAAAAGAATATTTTATTTGGTCAACCTCGTGAAATTTTTGAGGCCCCTTTCTGCTTTTAATTGGGGTAGATTTTCTCCAACTCCTAAATTGCATTTCTACTCCATTAATTTATATTTATAATTTTCATCACAAACTTTAATAAATTATTAGGAACTATATCATTTTAATCCCCATCAAGTACTATTCTCTTCTCTAAATTTAGTTCCATAAATCTCACATTGATCTCATTTATTACACAAATCAATTTAACAATAATCCATCTGTTCGTAAATTTAATCATTCCAGTACTAGCTATTGATGGTGTTGGAATTGGTAAGGGAGAAATCAAACACCAAACATCATATATTTGTGTGAAGGGAATACCATCACAGGCGTTAAGCCTAAGGACTGAATTCCCAAAGAACATGAATTCTACCAGATAGGGTAACACCTTGTGGATGAAGAAGATGAAGCTGTGGAAGCTTGAAAAATGTGCAACAATGGGGTGTTTTCAGTTCAGTACGTGTGTTTCTTGTGGAAGAGGAAAATTGTATGGTAGTTTGTGATTAATTGAGGAAAGTGTGGAGAAATTCCTCTATTTATTGGTTGAGGATAAGGGGTATCTGGTAATATCACCCATGTGGTCCTGGAATGGCGTTGCCCTAGACACGTGACGGGACGTGAGGGTATGAAGCGACGTGTGTGCGTCACTTTCACCTTTTAGACGGTTATGCACATCTGTTGTGTCAGCGGCAGTTAAGGGATTATTCCCTCGAACATCAGAGTATGTGTAGGTAAGGTCCCGAGCATAAGGACGCTCGAGATGTAGCTCTTTCGTCAAAAGGGACGTTGCTGACCCTGTGGGCGTATGGCGCTCAAGGGTTGACCGCTTCGAGGGAATGCTATCGAGTAGGGCAGTTCCCCTAGTGAAGGCAGCGACGAGGGTCAGGGCCTCGTGCGTGGGGTTGATCTGAGCATGGGTCATGATCAAGAGGGTGAGGTATGGAAAAGGTTGTGCTTCTTCCGCGAGCCTCGTTCCTTCGAGCGTTCCACATCAGTGTTCTTCACTCCTTATGGAGGTTGTCCAGGATTGTGACACGTGGACGACAGGGATACAAGAGTATTTTGGGCCCATCATTTGCCCCCCAAATTCTGCAGTGAGACTTGAGCATACTGTGGAATTTCAGAAGGCCCCGAGCGATTCCGGAGATATGAAAGGTCAGATCTTTCCAACTATAATTTAGGCCGAGCGTCTGAGTAACGGTCATTTCCTGCGAAGCATTTAATGTAGTCTTGTCCGCAGACAACTTTATGCAGTTGCATTTAATGCAGAGTGGAGGCGTGGGCGCGTGATCTTCGAGATACGTGAGGCGGTTACCAAAAGTGGTACGGTTACCAACGCGGGAATGATTGCAGATTTGAATTTGCTCTCCAAGAGCAATATGACCAGCTTAAGCTGGATCATGGGGCTTTGACTCGCGAGCATGTTGATACGAGGGAGCGTCTGCTGAAAACCGAAGAGGAATGGCAGAAGGTGAGCAAGAAATTCAAGGATGACCGAATAGCCTGGATCCAGAAGGAGGAAGAATACAAGAAGGCCGCCATGGAACGCGAGAAAAAGTTAAATGAGGCGAGCACAAAGTTGGCGGAAATTCAGAGAAGTTTTGCGGTTATCGAGGTGAGGGCTGCCAAGGAGGCCATCAAGAAATTCGTATGCTCGAAGGCCTTTGACTTCGTAGCCAACCTCCACTGCTTTGCCACCTCACGACTATTCTTCTGGAAAGACATCGGTCAGCTATTATAACATATGATAAATCCCCCATTTGGTTCAAACCCTTAAAAAAAATTAAATTGCACATTTATTATATTTATACCTAGCAACATATTTTTATAGACTTGTAAGGAAAACAGCGATGATCGATTAAGACGGGGCATTTTCCTACTTCAATTTAGAGAAAAAAAACCGGCACTACCTTGTTGGGTATGAAGACGAAAACCCTAATCGTCACATGCAAATCAGTAGACCAAACAATATATTAGGAAAACATAATTCTATACTTTTTGAATAAAATTAGGTCAATAACAGATGGCGAACACACTTTAGGTAACATATTTATTGAATTCATCTTTTTTTTTTTGACAACCAACCAAAGAGGCCAAACTAACAAGCCTCGCTAGAAACTACACCAGAGACAAAAGCCGGCAAGTCCGACGAACCTACACAAGCATAGGTCGCATTACGAGCAAGAATATGAGCTGCTTCATTTCCTTGACGACAGGTAAAGGAAAACCGAGTTTCCGTGAAGCATAAAAATAGAAGCATAAAAAGGTGTAGTGGGAATGCAGAGAAGTGGAACTTATTATTAATTTACATGCACGTTATAGTTGCTGTTGAAGTTTGTCAAACATTGATTATCTGCATTCTGCCTATGATAAGTCACACATCTCCGACTCCCCATTACTGGAAACTCCAAATTTTTTAGTATGTTAGGACAACGTTTGTTTATATGTAACCTTTTCATAAAATATGAAGACCGTAGAATGCATTAATTATCGATAAACTCTGTCTATATGCCATAAATCATGTATATATATGAATACGATATAATACGGATGCAATATTTTTAAATTTTTTTTTAAAGATTTGCTACGTGGCATTTGTATTATAAGACGACATGATAAAGTAAATGTTTAAGATTTTTTTTTTAAATTTAAACTAGCATGTTCTGGCAAATAAATTAAACAGCAAAGTATAAGACAGATATTGCGCGCGGCCTTAGATGTCGCAGCCTAATAATTAGCATTTAAATTGATTTATGTAAGAAACTAAAAACACGTATGGGAATTCAGTTATTGTGAATCGGCACATTCAGTTAATAAATATGATATATAACTACATTGTCTTGAAATAATATATGATTACAACATTTAACCACCAATTCATATGCCGTATCCTTTCTTAAGGGACTCGCTTATAACAAAAAGGTTACAAATGATTACTAATTGAACTAACTATATATAAAAAGGCTTTTCAATATTTTTATTATGTATATGTCTCGATAAGACTCAAATCCGTGACTTATGTAAATATAAATACACTTTACAATTAATTATACATAGAAATACAAAAGTTGGATAATCAATACTCAAAAAAATAAAAAAGTAAAAAAAAATATAGTCTAACCCAACTCAGCCGAATACTAAGGCCGTGTTTACTTTTCATTTTAATGCATGTTTATAGGCTTTAACATGACTTTTCTTTTGTTTACTTTAAAAGGAGGTCAGCCCGTGTTAATTGGGTCAGCCTGTATAAATGGCATGTCAATTCATGATACTTGAACACGCCAAATTTGCGTGTTTAATTGCAGCCCAAATTAACATGGGATGAGATTTTACTTTTCTGTCCAATTTTACCCGTTAATTACAATCATTTGCCATTGAGAATATTAATACTTGTTTTCATCGTGTTTGTTGACGGGAGTGAAGGTATGTTTCTATGAAATTTGAAGCTTGAAATTATTCTCAACTTTTCTTGGGGATATTTTGTAACCGGTGTTGGACTGTGAAATCTGATTTGGCGGTGGAGTGGCCGGAGCCGGAGTGGCTGCTCAAGTCGGTGGAAGGGCTTTTTGCCCTAATCTGATTTGGGCGAGGAAAGTGAGAGAGGAAGGTGAGAGAAGATGG
>JBBMKE010432663.1:0-10283 GCA_037834125.1 Lippia alba
TTCATTAACCGTTTTCGAAATGTATATATAGACATTATATGTCGTGTTTTGTGAGCTTTTCTCTTAGTATCGTATTTGCCTTGGAAAAATGGTTTGCGAAGTATCATAATCGATTTGGAATATAGGGATAAGTACCCGAATTGGTTTTTGAACTCGGTTTTGGATATATATACTTAGTGTATGTTGTGTAGCGAGATGTTTTGGACCGTACTACGGTATGGTATGTTATGAATGCCTTGCAGGGACGCTTGCATGGTCGGGATTTGGATTTGGGAGCTCGGGAACGTAGTAAGTGGGAGTGTCGGGAAGGCAAGGGCCGACGGCCTCCCCTTACAAAATTCCCAAATTGTGAAGAGGTACCTAAAGTTCCGACGGAGTGTTCGAGACCGAAGTATACTCGAGTGAGAATGTGGAGTTTCATGGACTTCCCTTCTCGATGTTTTGGACTGATGTTCGTAGGGCTGTACACCCTCGACATCACAGAGTTTGGGGATTGGTTTGATTTCGATTTGGTTTTGGAAGTTAGGGGACTCTATTCTCACGGAGTCATGAGTAGTTTGTGATCCTTGATTTAGAAAAACTTGCATTGTTTTGGAAAACAAAAGGATCATAGACTCCCTTGTTTAGCATGCATTGAACTCTTATATACCGTATATTTACTCTCTCACCGGTTCCTTTGAGCTGACTTCTTTACCCCTTTGTGTCCGCAGGTTGCTTTTGGAGTCAAGCTAGGTGGGCTCGTTTTGAGTTAAGTCTAGTGTCTAGTTTGTACTTTTACTTTACGCGTGTCGCGTACTCTTGTTATTCGGATTTAGTTTGTTATGTCGGGATTTACTTACGTTGTCGCTTTACATATGGATTTGTTAGTGGGCTGTGTCGGCCATTAGGTTGATTTAAATTCCGCATTTTGAGCATGTTGTGTTGGACCTTGCCGGTCAAATACTTGATGGATATTATTTTGTTTATGTTATGATCATGTTGGACTATGTTTGAATTTAATTTTAAGCTTCCGCATTCCGTATGTTTGTTATGCGCTTTCAATTCTAGTACCGCCTAGCTAGGTTTTCGTTTGTCACCACTTGCTTTGGACTTGACGGGTATATGGTCATACTACTATATACAAGTTAGGTTCTCAGCGCGGGATAGGCATGCGACGCGCCCCTACGGGATGCTACACCCACAATGTGCCTTCTCTGGTTATTCACCAAGGGCTCAAGAACACACGCCATACAACAACACGTACGTCTCAAATGGAAAGTGCACAGGGGTCATAACTGGCGACCCCGATGGTCGTCCCGGGTCTCCCTTACCCACAATCTGGGGCCCAGATTCATAAAAACATACCATTATCAATCTTTCAGGGCAAACTCGCTAGATTAAAATAGAAACGTACTTGGATTCAAATCAAAGCTCACATATGCTTCATACGTATACCATTTTCATAAAATTCAAAGGTGTACACAAATCAAACTCATATTCATAAACTCGTATTTATACATAATAGCAATATATACCACATGCAGGATTTGAAATCAATTCATGTAAAGGCCATAGGATTTCAACTATACAAACCTAACCCTCACCTTGAAGCAAAAGGAGCGAAGAAGAGGATCGAAAGGAGCAAAGACCACATAAACCTCGAGTTCCTAACTTCAAAAGGGGAAGCTGAGATAAAGAAACACATGACTCAAGACTTAGACTCAAATATGAACCAATTAGACGCTCATCAATGCACGTGAATGCAAGAGATGTAATGAAATGCATAAATGTACCAATAAACACATATGGAATCATATCTCGAGAAATCGTATTTAAATCATACAAAATTCAAAAACATTCAAGTTAACACATATATAATCATATTAGAACAACTTAGGAATCATAATGGGGATGGGAAAAGTGCACAGAAGCAAAAAAGAAATGAATAACTGACAAAATCGCACAAAAGGGAAAAATTAGAGAATAGCCCGGCCGGGCTATTTTTCAAAGGAAATAGCCCTGGGTCGGGCTATTCTTCTGGAATGAAAAACAAGTTTATCCCGGCCAGGGCTATTTTCAAGAGTAAAATAGCCTGGGCGGGCTATGTTCTAAAGGCCCCAAAAATGCCATTTTGTGCATAATTCGTCCAAGGTAAGAAAAGAGCAAGCAAACACAAGCTAAAACCAATTCAAACACATTCAAATACATGTTAACTCATATAGGAACATATTAGGATTCACAAATCATCGAGAAAACACGTGATCAAACTCAAATTCTCAACAAAACACACATATGAACACTTAGGAGCAAAACCGGCATAATGAGCATTCAAAGGGCCAAGATGCATTCAAATTCCAATCACCAAGTCATCAAAGTAACCAAAACTCATCTATTACACATACTAGCACCTAGATACAGAAGTTGGGGAGAAGGGGACCAAGTGATCTTGCCCAAAAACCACTCATATCCACAAGCATGCTTGGAAATCAACTCTAGGGCACACATATAGCACAAATTGATCAAGAATTCACATTCCCTTGCATAATCCCACAAACCCACAAACCTCATAAATGCTATGACTTCCTAGTTCAACTACCAAGCAAAGAAATCCATAAATGATCAAGGAATATGCAACAACAACCCCCAAGAATGTCTTCTAATGCAACAAGAACCAATGGAATGCAAGCATACCTCATATGCCATGAAACCCTCACATGAAATCCCTAAATCAAACCCAAAAATCCCACCATTTAATCCATGAAATGAATGCATAATATGAGTCACATGAACATAAGGATCATAAATATGCACTTACCACACAAAAAATGCAAGAAATGGAGGTCTTGAGCTAGGCTTGGGAGCAAAAATGGAAGCTTGAGAGGTTGGGGCTCCTTCCTCTTCTTTTTCAGCTGAGTTCTGTGGGGAGAGGGTGTGGGTAGAGAGAGAGATGCTGATATTTTTTTCAAAGAGAGGGGAGAAAAGTCCACAAAAGGTCCAAGGGTCCCACACTAGGTTTAGGTGCGTATTTGTGTATGTGGCTCGATTTAGGGGTCGAAACGAAGTCGGAAAAATACGTGGTTAATCTCATTGAATCCCATTTACCAAATGGAACTCAACGAAGGTGTCGGAACTCGAATCCGAGTTCCCTAGCTCAAGAAACGACCTAATGACTCAAAAGGTCATAATTGCCGAAGGACCCCAAAACATTCAAAAAGTGGCATTTGAGTCCAAAACTAATTACACTAAGACCCAAAACAAGTTAAAAACATTCAAATAAGTCCAAGAGGCATATAATTCACATTAGACAAGCTCGGGAAATCAAAACACGAAAATACAAATTACTCGATTAGCATATAAGTCAAATAATCACATAGTTCAAATTGATCAAATTGTTCAAATAAGAATGAAAAATAGGGATGAAATGCATAAATTAAGTATGAAAATAAATGCAAAACAATAATTAAACTCTCACGTGGCGCGTACATGTACGTGTGAAAAGTCGGGGTGTCACAAATTGGGTATCCACACCATAATTTAATACACAAAATAAACACAATTTCTAGCAATAGTGAAAATTCGTCGGTATTCTTCATTCAATTAAAATATTTATTGGAAATTAAAAAAAGTGCCAAAAAAGAAAAGAAAAAAAAAACATAATACACATGAGAAAAAGGGTGGTAGAATTTTCCCAAGTCTGATACACATCGAATTCGGAGAAGCTAATAAAAATCAGGAAAATATGATGTACCGCATTACATAAAGAATTTCTTCTTGCTCTTTGGTTTTTAGTTTCCCATATTTCTCTTTATGCGTGTTTCTTTACTACGAATTTGTGACATTTCTGAGAGGAATAATCAAATGGATTATGTTGTTGCATCTTCATATGTTGTTGCATCTTCATCTTCAAGCGACGGAGTACCGACGCAACCCCATATTTTTATCGTTGATGATTCCAGAGTTATAACCCTCAGGCTTTAACGAAATGATTACGGAATACATAATTTGTTTAGAAATTGAGGCGTGGTGAGCATGGTATCAATCAGCACTGGTTTGTACCAGTCAACACAAGAAAGATAAAGTATTGAAGTACAAAATGATTTAGAGAGGTTTCGCCCCTAAGGTTGTGAAAACACGAACCAAAGAGATTAATCCTTTACCGAAGTTATAAACTTAGGATTTTGAATCTACAACTTTATTGAGATAGATGAAGATACACAATACAAAACAAGCTCTGCTTAGTACCAACACATACAGCTGGTACTACCCAAACCAGAGCACTTGGATAATCTTAGCTTAAGCTCACTGCCCACCAGAGATCACACACAAACGCTCTATAAGGTGTACACACAAAAACAACGCTTAAAAGCAGTAAGAAAAATCAACTTTTGAGAAGGGAATGAATCTCCTTTTAAAGCTTCCATAATGTGACCGTTGGCTTCAATTTGAATTCTTGAATGGGTTATCTTCCCAAGACATTTTCACAACAGCTCTTTCCTTTGACCAACTCAGATGCAAGTGGGAGATGACATCAGTCTTTATTAAGTTTGCATTTAGAGAGTTCTGAGTCCTGGAACAATTTGTTCTAGTGAAATTTCTAAAGACAATGCAACACTTTTTATTGATCAACTCAAAATATTGGATGTTCAACAATCTCCCCCTTTTTGATGATGACAAAAAGTGTTTTCTTGTGGGAAGGAGAATTGTATGTGCTGCAGAAACTCCCCCTGTCATTAAGCTTTTCTTGTAACAAGCTCCTCCTATCAAATATCATGAAATAATACAAATGCAAAAAGTGTGGCTCCCCTGTCATGTAGCATAGGATGAACGAAAATAAAAACAGATATTGTTTATGAAGCATATGTAATAACCACCATACACTATATCTCCCCCTTCATCATCAAGAAGGGCTAAGTTCCTCGGAAAGAACCAACTGTACTGGCATGTATCAAGAAATCATTTTGATGTAAAGAGGGAAGTGAAGTTTTAATAATTGTGTCACAAATTTTCAGGTGTAAGATGCCTCTGAAAGATGTGTGCAATGAAAAACAAATTTATCATGTGATCAAGTTTCTATGCAAAACAGACATGTTAGCCAAAAGCAAAGATATTTATATAAAAAGCTTTTAATCATCAAACATATATCAACAAGATTTAGAATCCACTAATCAAGAAGATAACTTTGAAATGTAGTGCCACAATGATAATCTTACCTTTGATGTTATCAGTGGTACAAACATTACCTGTATCAGGAATTTTGGTGGAGTGGAACCCATCTAGTGTTCACTTGATATCTTTGGTTAAACTTTCTGGTATCTGCAAATTTTAATTCAATTCCAGGTACCCCTTCTGTGTTGGGTCCTTCACTGTGAGACCGAATTGTTTTCTTTTTTATCCAGACCCATTTTCCTGACTTTGTTTCTTTATTTTTATTAAACCAACATTCAATATCAAGATGCCCAGTTTTGCCACAACACTGACATTTTCTTATTCGCATGGGCTTGTGGATCTTTTCAGCATTGAGTTGGCGTATATTTTTATTAAGACAAAAGATTTCATGAGCATAATTGCTAGTCTTGTTGAACCTTAATGATCACATTAGACATCTCTCTAATCTTGTTTTCCAGGTCCTGTTTTAATTTGGCATTCTCAGTAGATTCTCTTGTAAGAACTTATTCCTTTTTCTCAGGTTTTCAAGTCTCTCATTGCACTTCAAGTAAAAATTATAATTTATACCTTCATATTCAAATTCACTAGAATTTGATTCAATTGAGTTGGAGCGAGTTAATACCTAACTGTTGGCCATGAAAGCAGGGCAGACATCTTTCTCATTCTGTGAATCAGATTCAGTGTCACTCCATGTAGCTTTGAAGGAAGAGATTTTCTTGTCCACCATTTTATCGGCATTTAGATTTGGACAATTTGACTTGATATGACCTGGTATTTGGCAATGATAGCATATAGTACTATTGTTAGCTGAATTTAAAGGTTGCTTTTTACCAGTGTGATTCTGACAGATCTGTTTTTTCATTTTTGCAAGCTGAACTAGCCTCTTGGAGAGAAGGGCAACCTCTGCATTAACTCCATCTTCATTGCCATTGTTCTTGTTGGGAGAGACACATTCTGAATTTGTTTTTAGAGCCATGTCTTTCTTCTTGTGACTTGGTTCGTCTCTCAAAATCATGATCAATTCATGTGCTGTCAAGGATCCAATTAGTTGAGCAATTGTCATGTGCGTGAGATCCTTTTCTTCGTGAATTGCTGTGACCTTCGGAATCCAATCTTTGGGAAGAGAGCGGAATATTTTTCGAACTTGATCCTCTTCAGATACAACCTTTCCAAGAGAGAACATCTTGTTGACGATTTCCATGAACTTTGAGTACATCTCTAATTGTTTCTCCTTCTTTCATTTGAAACATTTTATACCGATGAGTAAGAAGCGCTAATATTTCTTGACGCACTTGAGATGATCCTTCATTGGTCACTTGTAACATTTCCCACATATCCTTAGCAGTAGCACACATGCTTACACAGTTGTATTTATCAATACACAAGCAGCAAGAGAGAATATATTTTGCCTTTGAATTCATGGACATCAACTTTTTGTCTTTTGCAGTGAACTCTCCTTTTTGTTTTGGAACAATAACTCCATTTTCTTTTTTGGTAGGAACCTTAACTCCGTCTATGAGAATCTCCCACAAGTCATAATCTATGGAGATAAAATAATCTTCAATGAGATTCTTCCACGTTGCATAGTTTGAGCCGTCGAGTAGTGGAGGATGAATATGAGACACCCCTTCAGAATAACTTCTGTTTTGCGCAGCCATCAGGATCGTTCTTTTGGTTGGTTAGACCAATATCATGAGCACTAGGCTTGGATACCACTTGTTAGAAATTGAGGCGTGGTGAGCATAGTATCAATCAGCACCAGTTTGTACCAGTCAACACAAGAAAGATAAAGCATTGAAGCACAAAATGATCTAGAGAGGTTTGGCCCCTAAGGTTGTAAAAACACGAACCAAAGAGATTAATCCTCTACCTAAGTTATAAACTTAGGATTTTGAACCTGCAACTTTATTGAGATAGAAGAACACAATACAAAACAAGCTATACTTGGTACCAACACACACAGCTGGTACTACCCACACTAGAGCACCTGGATAATCTTAGCTTAAGCTCACTGCCCACCAGAGATCACACACAAACGCTCTATAAGGTGTACACACAAAAACTGCAGCTTAAAAGCAATAAGAAAAATCAGCTTTTGAGAAGGGAATGAATCTCCTTTTAAAGCTTCCATAATGTGACCGTTGGCTTCAATTTGAATTCTTGAATGGGTTATCTTCCCAAGACATTTTCACAATAGCTCTTTCCTTTGACCAACTCAGATGCAAGTGGGAGATGACATCAGCCTTTATTAAGTTTGCATTTAGAGAGTTCTGAGTGCTGGAACAATTTGTTCCAGTGAAATTTCCAAAGACAATGCAACACTTTTTGTTGATCAACTCAAAACATTGGATGTTCAACATAATCTATTGTGAGAAATTATGGGTTTGGATTTCTAGAGAAGTAGGACGATTTTCGGGTGAAAAATTTTCCTTCCAAACTTGTATAAATATTATGTATTTTACTAAATGAAATAACGGTTAAATTATGATGTAGATACCCCATTAGCGTTCATGGTGTTTCGTTTTTATTAGATAGCCACATTTTCAATGGCCATGTCATTAAAAATACCACGTATGAAGTCTTCCGACAACTCATAAATTTCATATAATTTCATAAATTTAAAAATTGAAGGTTGAGATTTGCCAAAACCCAAAAATATGTTCAGAGATGCAAGTGGACATTTCCAATGGATGAATCGAAGTATCGAACAATTTTCCCTATGATGGTAGGTATTTCAAGTATTTGTTTGATGCATAGTTATGGATGAAATGAAAGCTTGTGTTATTGAATTACATGAATATATATCTTGATTACATGGAAGAACAACAAATACTTCGAAGACACATGTTCATTTTTTTTGTTCGGAAAAGACATGTATGTTGATGTTTATAAGCTTATACAACAATGTTAGAGTATTTGAGTTCACTTTTTCTTCTACAGTGGGAATGGCTCTAGTAGTAGCGATACTTGACACTTCATTTTCTTCATCAGGATGATCTGCTAGTGGGTGCATGGTACCAGTGTGAAAACCCATGAACCTCACAATAGCTAAAAAACTTCTCTTTGTTGGCATTGTTTTTCTCAACAACTTTAATAGTTTACCAGAGATTGTAATTCACATCCCCACATCTCTCCTTTTTATATTTCAAAAAACTGTAGTGCGTATAAACTGAGCTTCGTGAATTGACATGATTTTTTGTGAAATAAATGTGTGACATAACATGAAACTAACAACTATATTACAATATTAAAAACATTTATAAAAAAGTCCCTATGGTTTTCATTTACTTGCAAAATAAACCCTTAAAGTTATAAGTTTAACAATATAGTCCTCGACGGCATTTAAGTAATTTTACAAATAAGTAAAAAAATATCACTGGCATTTTTGGAAAATCATAAAAAATTAAAAAAAACTCTTAACAGATGTGAGGAGAGATGAAAATGCAAGATGTAGTTTGTTATTAGGTCTAATATCAGGGGAGTTAGATGTAATTTGCACTTTAAATAATAATAATTTTTATTATTTGCACACTATCGAGTGTATGGTACTACTAATATATTTCAATAAACATATGCTTCTCCTTTTCGATTGAAGTCTCCGATCTTGCTTGGTTCTAATATTTGATTTGGGGCGGTGACAACAGTTATCAATTGTCTATGTAGTAGACATTTCGTATTGCGTTACACATCATGTGTATGAAACAGGTTAAGACATTCCGTTGTTGTCAATGCAGATAAACCTTTTTAGTAACAATTCAGGAATTATAATAGAATCATAAGCTTAGTGCACACAAAAACCTCTAGTGTGCTTGGGGAAAAAGTAATGGATTTTGACCAAATTACAAAAGCAACCACAATACCAAGATTGTGGTTGCTCCAAATGTGTTTTTTATTTCTCTAATTGGGTCATGCTAATAAGACATTTGGTTCTTACCAATTTATGTATGTCGCTTCGAGTTAATCAAAATTCAAAACACAGCAAAGACACAACCCCTTTAGTCGAGAAGCTCTTATCTCCGCACCTAGAGCTAATGCTATAAAATACACTGAATCAAGAATTCCTAATAATGTCTTTTTGTTACAAGCGAATAAACCCATAAATGACTAGTAAAACTAATATAATTATTAGGCTAGAAGTAAACTCACTTCATCTTCTGGGCATTCTTTGTTTCAAACGATTGAGCAAAAGCTCCCTGGGCATTCTTTGTTTCAAACGATTGAGCAAAAGCTCCCAAGACATTATAGATAATAGACCGACACTTCAAACGAGAACAACTAGAAATAAGACAATTCTTGGTCACAAATTAGTGCATACATGTACAATAATTTTTGCTATTTATGAAATTACAAATACCTCCATAAGTTCCAATATATATATCACTTCTTTTCATTTCAGAATGTGCAAAAAGCTCCATACATCACTTGAAATTCTTTACAAAGTAACAAACAAGTCTGTTGTTGATGATACAATTAATTGATCTTAGTTCCATAATTCGTCAATCTCAAAATGATTGCCATCTTCGATGCCATAAAAGGCTTTATTCCAGCACAATCAACCCAAACAGACATAAATAAGCATATAAAGAAGTGATTGCCTATGAACAAAATCATTTCGTTTATTATATAAAGATCGTTTGTGATTTTACAAGGAAATAGTAAAGTATAAATGCTGCTTTAAGGGCACTATTCCTTAACAGATTGTACCTGTGGCTCAATGTAATCTCGGTCACAGCATTAGAAGCATTTGGTGTATCAATATTATCATAAATGACAACAGGAAGTGGAGAATGTCCAGTTACCTCATTTGGACATCATCCGGAGTAGAATCACTGGGCGTGAGTGTGATACTGAGTTCTTGAGAATCTTGCTCAACCAGATCCATATAGCTCAACCAACTCAGAGAATCACCGTTCAGAATTTCAAAGAACCAAACATGGGAAAAGTGCAAGTTACCTGAGGGGAAAAGACCAGTTGATTGTAGATGGGTATTCACAGTTAAACATAAAGTTGATGGCTCAGTGGAAAGGTATAAGACCTGGGTGGTCACAAAAGGGTACATTCTGTAGCACCCCAAACGAAAGGCGCCACATCCCCCGCACTAGGACCCGACACGTGTACGAAATGGAAAGTCCGCACAC
>JBBMKE010432673.1:0-10283 GCA_037834125.1 Lippia alba
TAAGTTTCTCATAATTCCGCTGCATTGTTCCTTTCTAGTACTCTGATCTTGTAATGTATTGTCCGTTCGCCGGCGTATTTCTTGGGTGTTAGGTCTCCTATCCACCTGAGAGGTACGACGGTGCGGGGTTGTGGCGTCTTTGGGGCGCTAAAAATTCCATCTAACGCCTTTATCTATTATTCAAGTTTTTCTAAGAGAATAAATACTGGAGACTCTTGTGGTCGGTGAAGATCTTGAAAGAAATCCCATAGAGGTAATGTCTCCACTTTCCCAAGGCAAAGATTACTGTTGCTAACTCGAGATCATATGTGGGATAATTTTGTTCATGCTCTTTTAATTTCCTTGAGACGTAGGCAATCACTTTCCCATTCTGCATTAGAACACAACATAAACCCTCCTTCAAGGCATCCGTATACACCGCATATCCTTCTGAACCTTCGAGAAGTACTAACACGGGTGCGGTTGTCAATTTTCCTTCAAGAGTTGGAAGTCGTCTCACACTTATCATCCCATTCGAACTTAGCTTCCTTCTTAGTTAATTGGGTTAGAGGAGCCGCGATCTTCGAAAAATCCTTCACAAACCTCTGATAATAGCCCGCCAAACCCAAGAAACTTCTTACCTTAGAGGCATTCTTCGGACTTTGCCACTTAAGAACTGTCTTGATTTTAGACGGATCCACTTCCAAACCCTTGCTTGAGACAATGTGGCCTAAAAAGGTAACCCGATCGATCCAAAACTCACATTTACTGAAATTAGCAAATAATTAGTGCTCCCTTAGTGTATCCAATACTAATTTAAGATGCCTTGTATGATCCTCGGGTGTCCTCGAATACACTAAAATATCGTCGATGAAGATACCACAAACTTTTTGAGGTATGGCCGAAATATCCTATGCATCATATCCATAAAAGCTGCCAGAGCATTCGTTAATCCAAAGGGCATGACCACGAACTCATAATGTTCGTACAGCATGTTGAATCCCTTCTTAGGAATATCCTCTTCCTAGATTTTTAGTTAATAATACCCTTGCCTTAAATTCAACTTCGAATAAACTCCCGAACCTTGTAAAAGATCGAACAAGTCCTCATTATGGGGTAAAGGATACTTGTTCTTCACGGTCATCTTATTCAATTCTTGATAAATAGAGAAACGGTCGTTACCTAGTACAAGGATATACCAGGTCTAGGTAATGGTCGTTATCTGGTATAGGGATGTATCAGGCCTAGATAACGACCGTTACCTCCATGCATGCACAAAATGCCCTAACGGGCGTTACCTCGACCGGGAGCTGAAAATTTCAATTTTCAGCCCCTAAAATCCCAAGAATTCAAATCCAAACCCTTCCCAACTCAGTACCACATGCCAAGGTGTGATTAAACCACAAAATGCAAGAGTTTTCTTGTCCTAAATCATGTCATAAATGAGTCTAACATGCAAGGAACGAAAATAAATACATCAAAAACCAAATCACCAAATTCTCTCAATCAAGCACTAATGGCATCTTCATGAATTCTCAACTACCATCCAAATTCCAACCATAAAATCATTAATGAAGGTATTAGGAGCAAGAAAACTCAATCAAATCACAAGAAACAACAAGGAAGCATGCATTCTCAAGAAAATCATTCAAACCTTTACTATTCATTCACTTGATCACTTCTCCAATCAAACTAACACCGTAGTTTACATATATAAACATAAAAGAATGAGAAGGAGATGAAAAATCATATTCCAAGCTTACCTTTAAGATATGGGAGGAGATGGAGGTGAGTGTGCTCTTGTGGAAGAAGATGAATAGTGCTTTTCTAGAAGAAGAATGAAGGGGCTCAGTTTTGCAGCTATTTGGGACCAAATTTGGAGAGTAAAATGTAATGAGAAATGTGAGGGCTAATAGGGGTGTGAGCAAGGGTTAAGTGGGTCTAAAGTTTGCCTCATTTGCTAAAGTATGGAGGGAGTCGTGGGTGTTTTAGTGAGATGGGGTCTTTTATGCGGGTGAGGGGATATGTGTGGGTTTCGGGTGAATTTTGGGTAGTCGGACGAGGTCGAAAAAATATCACGAGCACATATATTCATTCGTAACACATAAATACACAACATACTCAAAATTCACAAAACTCCGAATTTAAATCAAATAGAATCGACAAGCGATCTTAGCACTCAACCGCAAGACATTCAATAAGCATTCCAGTTCACATTTTCTCAAATATTCACAAGTATTCAAATATTCCAAATAAGAGAAATCCAAGAATATACAAAATAAATCACGTAATTACATATTTAAGGAAATTTAAAACGTATAAATAGTATCACATACGTCATACCTGTACGACCGAAAGATCGGGGTGTTACAGTATGCCCTGAAAGATGGGATTATGGTATGTTTCTATGAATTTGGGCCCTAGGATTGTGGGTAAGGGAGACCCGAGATGACTATTGGGGTCACCGATTATGACCTTTGTGCACTTTTCATTTGAGATATAACGTGCGGTTGTAAGGCGTATTACCTTGACCCTCGGTGAATAATCGGCGATGGCATATCGTGGGTTAGCTACCCCGTATGTATATGAATCCATATGGGTGGAGAGGGTTAGACTCCCGAACACCAAGAAGTTGAGGATGGTTTGAATTATGAATTATGTTTTATGCTTTGAATATATGAAGTTGGTTATATCTTTTGTTATAGTGATTATGCAAAAAGTTAAGATTCTTTATGTATAATATATATCCTTTTGAAATGGTTTAGATGCAAAACCCTAACTCGGTTCATGATCGGCCCCTTTGAATATATGCTTTGCTCTCTATATATTTATGTGTGGGTGTGCGTTTAGCCCGCTCAATCAGTCGAGCCATTAGACTGGCCCCTTTCCCTTAACTCTTTAGTTGCAGGTTCTCGAGCTAGGCGAGAAAGTGCGTCGAGTCTTGTTGTACTTCTTGTCTTCGGTCGAGTTGCATCATATGTATTACTTTTGTAACTTTTGGGTATGTATACTTGTAATTATGTTATTTTGGAGATTTAAATACTTGTCATAACTATTTAGGCTTGTAGCCAGTCGATGTAAATTATGTTATTTTTGGTGAATGCATGGATCTTGTTTTGTTGCTTCCACATTTTGTATTCTCTGTTTTGTGCTCTCTGTACAGGTCTTAGCCCCACTTAGCCTAGCTTGTGCATTTAGGTCTCCGTTTGCTTGGACCTAGGCTCATGTATAGACTTCCATGTCATATGTGAGTTTGGGTCTAGGTACGGGGGATGTGGATGGCCCACGCTCGGGCATCACACTCCCATCTCTCTTCATCTCAAGGATCGATTCAACCATGAAGCAAGAAAGCAAGATTCCAAGCTCCATTCTCCTCCCCCAAGATCAAGCTTCAAGCCTCCATCTTCTTCTTTCTCTTGCCCTCTTCTCATCCAAGGTATTGTGTGAGATAAAATAGGGCTTCAATTCTATGGTTGAAAGCATGATTTTGTGTGTATTTGATGTCCTAGTACTTAGATCCATGAATTGATGGCAAGTTTAGTTGTGGAGATGGTGTATGCTTATGCGTGTATAATGTGTATGTATATATTTATATTTGTGTATATATGATGTGGGTTTGTGGAGAATTGATGATTTGGTGATGAATTTGTGTACCTATGTGAGTATGGAGGTGCCTTATGAAGTTCTTTGATGGTTTTTGGGGTGTAAATCGGAGTTCAGGTTGATTGGGGGGTTTTCCCATCGAGTTCCCACACTTTCCCCATCATTTTCAGCTTCAAGACAGGGTAACGTCCGTTACCCCTCCTACGTACAAATGCCATTAACGGCCGTTACCCGGTACGGGGACAATTCTGGGCCTTTAACAGCCGTTACTCTTTTGCATATCAATTTTTCCTAACGGTCGTCACCTATCCAAAAGACCTCCAATTGACCTAAAATTTTAATAACTAAAACTTCTTTGAGTCTAGAACATTTTCCAATTGGATTCACCTCAATATCTTTTCTATATTGTGAGTTATACCCATTTACTTTTTGTGTCGACACTTCGCCGGAAATCTGCACTCACCCAAGTTCATACCTACGCCATTTTCTCCTCGCTTTGAACCATGATTTGTGCCACATATCTTTTGAAAGACCTATGTGTCTACTTTCATTTCCAACAAACAAAACTAATTCCAATTTATTGAACTCTAGATATTCCCATTTTCCTACAGCTTGTGCATTTTCAAAAACTGTCAGCTCTCACCAAAAGATGCTCAAATCCTTTACCTTGGGTTCCTTTCACTCCGTTGAACCCCCATATGTGATTTTCTTGAATTATGTGACACCCTAACTTCTCGGATGCTCAGGTACGTGCGCCACGCGTGAGGGTTTTGGGAGTTACGCGTTATTTAATTCTTGAGTTATGTGTTTAATTGCTCCAAGCTTGCCTAAATGGATAATATGTCATAATTTGGTAATTTAGGCCTATTTGACTTTTATTGTGACTATATGAAACTATAGGACTTAAATAAAAACTAAATAATTGGCTAATTGCTCATTTGGTAAAGTTGAGAACTTGTTTGCTACGTTTTGAATTTCTTGAGGACCAAGTTGCAATATCCCTCTCTCTTGCCCTACCTAACTTGAATTTTAAACCCTTATACCCAGTTTTGTTTCTCATTTCTCTCCCAACACAAGAACACCCAAAAATCTTTCCTTCCATTTCACTCTCAAGATGGATTAATCAATCAAGCAAGGAGAATCAAGAATTCATCACCATTTGTATCAAGAATTCAAGCTCAAGCCTTTCCCGTCCAGTCCCATCTCTTTCCCCTTCTTGAAGAACAAGGTAAGCTTGTGTGGATTTTTGTGAATTTCAATGCTATGATTGATTTAAAGCTTTCTATTTCAATTCTTGAGCTATTTTGGTGATTATATGTTGATTATGTGATGATATATGAATTGGTGGATTGGATTCTTGATGTGTTATAGCATGATTGATGACATGGTTCATTGGGGGAATTTTGTGTATATGTATATATATGTATGATGTGGGTTTGTCGAGAAATTATGACTTGGTGATGAATTTGTCTACCTATATGCATATGGAGGTGTCTTGTGATGTTATTTGATGGTTTTGGGGTGGAAATCTAAGTTGGGGTTGATTGGGGGGTTTACTCGTCGAGTTCTGTGACACCCTAGTTTTTCACACGTACAGGTTTGAACCACGTGTGTGTTTATTTATTGTTTTGCATTTAATTTCATACTTAATTAATGCATTTCATTCCTATTTTCATTATTAATTGAATTACTTGAATAGTTTGAACTATTTGAATTATATGTCGAAATTGGCTAAATGATATATAATATGAATTTTATTATATGTGAATTTAATCCCCGAGCATGTTAATTTTTGTGAATTACGTGATATATGTGAATTTAGGACTTAATTGTAATTTGAATTGGGCTTATTTGACACTTTTTGAAAAGTTTTGGATCTAAAAGAAAATAGACTTTTAATATAATTTTATATTTTAAGAAACGTTGACTTTTAATTTTTATTTTTAAAGATTTTTTTATTTATTATTATTTCTTTGAATATTTAGTTTTATTATTTGAATAACATGTTATTTTGATGAAACGTGTTGCGTTTGTATTTGACTTGAGATCGAAATTTCATGCCGATTTAATATGTTGGAGATTTCTGAGTCGTGAACTTGAACGTATGCTCATTATGTGTTCTCGGGTTTATTTGCCGGGTTTTCGGGAGTTCTTTTCGTTGGGTGACCTAAAGGGGGCTAAAGTGGTCTTAGTGCACCTTGGGTTTCGGGTAGCATATTTGAGCTCGGGAATTCGAATTCAAATTTTGTGACCTCCACTGGACTCGTTTCGACGATTCGAGTACGATGGAACAAGCCTTGTAATTTTTCGACCTCGTTAAGTCCCCTTAAATCAGCCCGCAACTTTGTCTCGCGCTCATATGAGTCCCATTTTGCACATGAGTCCCTCGTTTCTTGGTATTTTCACATGAAACTTGGACCCACATCTTCCTAACTCACGCCTCTATACTCTCTTATTCACCTTTGACCGATTTTCACCCCAAGAAAGGAAGAAATTGGCTGCAACTTGAAGCTCTCCCTCTCTCATTTTCCCGTTTTCCCCAAGAGATTTGAGCTCAATCTCTCCCAACCTTCAACATCTTCACAAGGTAAGTTAATATTTGAATTCTCCATGTTTATATGATCATTTCCATCTATGATTTTCAGCATTCAATCCATGGTTTGTATGTGTTTGGAATTTTGATGAATAGTTAGGTTTAAATGAAATTTTGGTGAATCCTTGAACTTTCTTGGTTAGGTCTTGATTTGAAGCTTCTTATGAATCCCGCATACCTCATTTATTATGTTTTGGACTTGTATTGAATGATTGCTAAGTGGTTGTTGGAATTTCTTAAATGAACTTGGAGTTTTTCCCTTCTTTTCCCGTTTTACTTTGAGGCTGATTAGATGATGAACATTGAAGGATAACTGTGCATGTTTTGCTGCTGATTTTGTGTTGTTTTGAGGCCTATCTTTGCTACTTTCATGCCTTAGCTGGTGCATCGTTTTTTGCTTTGTTCTTGCCATGTTTTGTTGCTGCATTATTAGCTCCTGCTGCTGCGTTTAAAACTGGAGAGATGTAGCAGCGCGGCCTCGCGCGTTTTCAGGCCAAAATCTGCACGGCCGCACAGAAAGTTCTACTTGTATTATTTTCAGAAAAATTAGGCCGTACGGCCGCGCCTGATGCAGGCTATTTTTCCGCGCGGCCGCGCCTGTCAGTTCGCATGAAACCCTGTGTTCCAGTTCTGTTCCATGCATTTTTTTTTCCTTTCCTTTTTGTTTTGTTAAATGTTGTGCATGCATAATATGTAAATATAATGATATATACTTATCTTTGCATCTGTGTGTGCATGTGTACGTACATATATATATTGTATATATTTAATATATTTGATTTTTGCATGGCTGATGCATGCATATATATATATATATACATATATACATTTTTCCGTGCTGGGTATATATATATATATATATATATTTTAATGTCATATATTATTTATTAAATCAATTGAATTTTATATGTTCTAATTTTGAGTATTTTGAATACTTTGATCTCATTAATTTTAAAACTTGCATGAATGACTTGCGTACTTCATTATGAGCTTCTAAATATTTTCTTTTTATTTGTTTATGACTTGTATGATATGAAAACATATTATATGGGGTGTTAAATGTCTTGAATTAATTTTATGAATTTATTTGATATGAATTTTGCGTGATATGAATCAATATGCCTTAAATGGTTCATTTATGCATTTCATATGCATCCATTGCATTTATAAACATTGCCGAGCATCTTTTTGGTTCATATTTGAGTCTAAGTCTCGGGTTTTTGTTTCTTTGTCTCAGCTCCATCTCCGGAAGTTAAAGAACCCGAGGTCTAGGTGTTTGTTGCTCACTCCGATCCGCTCTATTCTCTCTTTTGCTCAAGGTGAGGGTTAGGTTTGTATAGATGAAAACCTTATGTGAATTGATTTCGAATTGCCATGCGTTATATTGCTACTATGTATAAATACGAGTGTTGGATTATGATATGAGTTTGATGTGTGATTCACCTTTGGATTTTATGAAAATGATATAAGTATGAGCGTATATGAGCTTGATTAGAATCCTAGTACGTTTCCTTTTGGTTCTAGCGAGTATGCCCTGAAAGATGGAAATTGGTATGATTTTATGGTTTTGGGCCCTCGGATTGTGTGTAATAGAGACCCAGGACGACCATGGAGGTGGTCGCCGGTTATGACCCCTGTGCACTTTCCATTTGAGTCATACGTGCGGTTGTAAGGCGTATGATCTTAAGCCCTCGGTGAATAACCGGGAAAGCCACAACGTGGGCTAGCTAGCTACCCCGTGTGTATATGAATCCCTATGGATGACAAGGGTTAGCTCCCCTATCATCATGAAGTTGAGGTGGTTTAAATTTATGAATTATGTTTTTACGAATCTATGAAGTTGAAGGATACCCGTTCTCGCCGGGTTCTACGTTTCGTACATTTTGGTAATCGTGAAATGAGTTGAGTTTTCATTTGTATCTATATGTATCTCTTTTGAAAAATGGATTTGGATGACAAAACCTCGATTCGGTTCATGATAGGCCTCCTTTTGATTCTATGCCTTGCTCTATCTATGTATTTACGTGGGTGTGTGTTCAGCCCCTTCACTCAGTCAAGTGGGTAGACTGACCCCTTTTTTTCACTCTTTAGTTGCAGGTTCTCGAGCTAGGCAGGAAAGTCGTCTTGTTGTGTCTTAATTCCGTGTCTAGGTTGAGCTTGCATCATTGTATTTACTTTTGATACTCTTATGTTAAATTTTGGGCGTGTATTATGAATTCTAGTATGTATTTCTCAGAGAATTTGGAATACTTGTATTTATTTTGGGCTTGTAGCCAATGCATATGACTCGATAGCTCCATTTCTTTGGATACTGTGTTGCTTCTGCATGTTTGTTTTATTTTGTCTTTGTGCGCTTTGTTCAGTTTTAGCCCTGCTTAGCGTAGTGTGTGCGTTTAGGTCACCGTTCGCTTAGACTTGGGCTCATGTATGGATGTCTATTTCATATGTGAGTTTAGGTCTAGGTGTGGGGGATGTGGGCGGCCCACGCTAGGGCGTCACATCCTTTATGTGGTATCAGAGCTCTCGGTTGTAAAATTGGAGCTCTAGTGTCGTGTCGGGTGAGTCAAGGTCGTTCGGCTTAGGACAATGTGGTTATGTGCATTTGTGTGACTTATTTGCTCTTGCTCTTTATTGTGCACATGAATATGAGCTAACCGACACGCATATGTATTTGAATTGTTGGTTTTGTAGGACAAATATGCTTCCACATCGACACCATCGCCGTGAAAGAACTCCAGAGCCCCGACACCTTCGGGATCGCTCCCTAGATATGAGGAGGATATTCATCCACCACCACATCCACAACACGACCCCGGAGACTTCATCAAAAGATTAGCAATGTATTTGGATCAGACGGCATAAGAACGTGCCAATGCTCAACCCGCCAACGATAATAATAATGGAGGAGGACTTCTTACCAATATCCTCCGGGAATTCAAGAATCAGAACCCACCAATTTTCATGGGTGGGAATGATATATACAGGTGGAGGAATGGCTAATACAAATTTCGAGGATTTGGGAATTGATCCCTTATGGATCGGTTGAGAAGGCTCGATGCACTCTCACTATGGTGCAAGGGCAGGCTTATGCGTGTGGACAAGTGCAAGAACCCGATTGGAAGCCGTCGGGGAGGAGATAAATTGGGAGACTTTCTCGAGGAAGTTCCGGAACAAGTATATACCTATCGCCGCCAGAGATCGACGACTTCAAGAATTCATGAATTTGAGGTAGGGATCGAGGACCGTGACCGAGTACATCAATGAATACGAGTACCTCTCCCAGTATTGTCCCAATATAGCCAAAGATGAATGACACAAAGCTCTCCAATTTATCCGTGGCTTGAGGGAGGATATGCAAGATGCCTTAGAAGCCGTTGATACGGACACGTGGGCCTCGGTGACGGAGAAAGCTCTTAAGGTTGAAGACCGGGTTGTAGTGAGAAGGAAGACTTCTCATTCCGAGAAGGGATCAAGCTTGGGATACAATAAGTTCAGGAAAAGGCCGCCACAACAAACTTTACCGCCGACTAAGCCACAACAAAAGTAATTTAAGCCCGCGGGACAACAGGCTCCACCCCTCACATTACCACTCCCCCTCATATTCAATGCCACTATTGCAAGGGTAATCATGTGATAGAGAACTGCTTCAAGCTCCACAAGAAATGTTACTAATGTGGAGCCACGGACCATATGGTGAGCTAGTGCCCGGAGAATCGAAGGCAGGGACAAGCTGCGGGAAATCAAAGCCCCGCAATACAAGCTCGGGCATACGCTCTTGGGGGCGAGGAACAAAAGATAGCCGATGTGGACCCGAACACCGTTATTGAAGGTACCATAAGCATTCATGGCACTTCATTTCATTCACTTTTTGATCTAGGGGTATCGCACTCCTTTATTTATCAGGATCTTGCTTGCTCTTTGTGTTGGAAACGGTAGAGTAAACGCAGCGGAAATTTTAAAATTTTCCAAGCAAGAATGATCTTTGAATCTCTCGATTATCGTATTGGATTCGTGGTTTCAAGAAACTCACATAGGTAGTAGCTTTCTTGTGACGCTAGTACCGCCTACTAGAACGCCCTTCACGCGGAATGTCCCTCGAACGGCTCTT
>JBBMKE010432684.1:0-10283 GCA_037834125.1 Lippia alba
TATTGACAAAGTTTTTAACCTAAATCTTCCGCTGCATTGTTTCACACACTTTCCTTAAATATTACCTAACCGTTCGCTGTAGTGTTTCTTGGGTGAAGGATCCATCCTTTACTTGGGAAGTGCTACGGTGCAGGGGTTGTAGTACTAGGGGAGGTGCTACATTGAGCGTCGATTAATTTAGTTAATTTGTCTAAGTCTTTTATACATTTGTGACTTTTGTATATAGGTTAATCTCCAGGAAGTTGAGCCAGGTCCTTAGTTTCTTTCTTTCATTTCTTTTTGTCAAGGTGAGGTTTTATTTATATTAATTGACCCGTAATACCTTGTATGACTTGAATTTGGCCAAAATGTACACTTTATAACTATTATCTTCAAATGGTTACAATTACTCAAATGTTTTCATGAAAATATTTTGGAGAGATTATGCACGTATTATTGGGCGTCGGGGAAATATGTGATGGGTCTGGAACAAGATCGGGTCGTCGGGGTAGCCTATCTTACATAAGGTACCATTTGAGAATACATTCACGCGACTTGGGTGGCCAGAAGGTGGGGTATTCTTGAGCCGGTGGTTTTACCTTCGAAGGAGCTGGTAGGATTCATGAACCTCCGACTCAATATGGACCAACGTGGAGTTTGGGCTGCTAACCTGTTCACCAAATCCGGGGCAAGAAAGATGAAAAACATTTTATGAATTATGATTATGATCAAGATTATGTATGCATGAACGCCTTAAAATGTTTTATGCACACACAATGGGAGTAAGGTTGGAGAATTAGCCACTCGCTGGGTCACGTAACGATTATGAAATTTAATATTTTAATTAAATATTCGTAATTTTGAGCTATGTCTCTTTCTAAACTAACCACTTGGTTATTTCTAAAACTTTACTCGGATTTATGAATTGCATGTGCATGCGATATATTTATTTATGCCCCTCCCTTAGTCCTTGGATTGACAACCCATGTTGTTTTTAGTTATTTTACAGGTTTGCTAGGTGGGAAATAAGGTCGTAGCACCGTCTTTATTTCGAGCCTAGCATTTCATACTTCCTTGAGATACTTTTACATTATGTTTTAAGAATTGTAATATATTTGGTATGTTGGATTAAATATTTGAGACCGTGTTGGTCATGAATGTATTTGTTTTTGGGAGTTGTACTCTGTTATGTTGATATGATGTTATTTATGTTTATATGCTTCCGCTATTATTTGTTGCATCGTTATGTTTGGTTTAAGGGTTAGCCCCGCTTAGCTAGTTGAGATTTTTTTTCTCACCCGATCGCTATGCGCTTGGTTTATATATGGAAATTAATTTCATATGTGAATTGAGTTAAAAGTGCGGGGGATATGGTGCCTATCGATGTGGGTGCTACATTCTAAAGTGGTATTAGAGCCCGGGTTGCAAAACTGGACTCTTGATTCGTGTCTTGTCGGTCTAAGTTGTTCAACTTAAGAATTATGTGACAATGTGAGAGTCTTGCATTAATATGTGGATTGTCTTGAATTATTTGGTATTGATTTAATTGTTGCACTCATGGATAATTGATTGACCCTGACACGCATTTCTTATGGTTTATTTGTACATGCCGCCAAGAAGACCCCCACATCGAGATAGGAGGACTCCATCCCCACCTCGACATGATCAACCTCCTCCATGAATATGGAAAATTTCATGGAGGCTGTTTATAATTATGTGGAGCAAATAAGGGCTCAAGCTCCACCACCACCGCCTCCACCGGTTCAACCACCACCTCCACCTCCGGTTAGGGATTCTCACGGGATAATTCTTAATTACAATCCCCTAGGTTGGCAAGCACCATGGATGATGTTGTGATGGAGGATTAGCTCTCAAGATTAGATAGGATCTATGCTCTCCGCCAATTCACCCAACATGAGAGAGCTTAATTTGTAATATTTCAACTAGATGGTGATGCTCATGAATGGTGGAGAGAACCTAAGAGAAGCTACAGGTAGCCGAGGAGGAGGTTACATGGGACATATTCAAGAGGGAATTTAGGGATGCTTATGTTCCCGAAGTGGTCCGTGAGATAAAAGAGCAAGAATTTATGAACCTAAAGCAAAGACCGAGAACAGTGGCATAATATTTAGCTATCTTCAATCGTCTCGGGAAATATGCTTCTCACATCACCCTGGATGAGAAGAAGAAGGCTAAGAGGTTTAAAGCCGGGCTAAGGGAAGAGTTGAGGCATGGACAAGTGGGGCACGGATTTGAATCTTTCTCCGATATCGTGCAACGTGCCCTTATCCAAGAGGAGGAGTTCCAGAAGAAGGACCCCATACCTAGATCACATCCAACGGGGCAAGGATCAGGCTCGGGTTCTAAGAGGCCCGTGTATGCGGCCACACCTCTCAAGAAGGCTCCAATGGCTAACGCTCCTTGGAAAAAGGCCAAGATTGCGGGACCGACATTGCCGCCATCACCGGTACTACTACCATCTCAACAATTAAAGTTGTGTACTCATTGTGGTGGTCCGACACACACATGGGAGACTTATCGTCGCCGACTTGGAGCTTGCTTGATATGCGGGTCAATGGAGCATCAACTGAATGGGTGCCCTCGGTATTATGCCAATGGGGGACAAAGACAACTAGTTCGTACCCGAGCATACGCCATTGATGGCGAGGAACAAGAGGCAAAGGTGGATCCCGCCGCCGTTGTCGAATGTACCATTTGTATCTACGGCACAAACATACATGCATTGTTTGATTCGGGAGCTACGTATTCTTTTATTTCTTGGGATTTAGCTTCTTCTGTGTGCTTGCCTTCGGTGTGTACCTCTACTTGTTTTGTGATTAGTTCCTCATTGGGGGGAACCTCATTACCGACAGTGTGTTTAAGGGAGTTTCGATGATCATTGAGGGTCGGGATTTCTTGACGGGTTTCATAGAGATGCTGATGAGCCGGTATGGTGTAATTATAGGTATGGATTGGTTGTTTCGGCACAATGCTTTGGTTAATTTTTGGGCTAAGAAAGTGAAGTTAGGTTTCAATGTTGTTGTGGAGTCGAGTTCGAAGTCTCTAGCATTGTTATCTTATTCCGAAGCTTACAAATTGGTCTGAGATGGGGTTATGGGTTTTATTGCTTATTTGTTGAACAAGCCTAAGGATCAATCTAAGATTGAGGAGATGGAGATTGTTAAGGATTTTCTTGAGGTGTTTTCGGAGAGTTTGGGTTATTTGCCTTCGAAAATTAAGATTACGTTCATGATTGATTTGTTTTTGAATGCCGAGCCTTATGCAAAGACTCCTTATAGGATGGCTCCCGCCAAATTGAAGGAGTTGAAGAATCAACTTAAGGAGTTATTGGCTAGTGGTTATATCCATCCGAGTTCTTCGTCTTGGGGTGCTTTGGTTTTATTTGTTCAGAAGAAGAATGGATCTTTGCGAATGTGTATTGATTACCAGGAGTTGAACCGGATGACGGTCAAGACCAAATATCCCCTCCCACATATTGAGAAGTTATTCGATATGCTTCAAGGATTAAGAGTTTACTCTAAATTGGATCTTCGGCAGGGATATTATCAATTGCGGATCAGAGAAGAAGATATCCCAAAGACGGGATTTAATACTCGGTACGGGCATTATGAGTTCGTGGTGATGCCATTTGGTTTGACTAATGCCCCTGCAACTTTCATGGACATGATGCAAAGAATATTCATGCATTTTCTCGATAAGTTTGTTGTTATTTTCATAGATGATATTTTGGTGCATTCGAGGTCCACCATTATCTACCTCTACCGATATTCTTAAGGTTAGTTCAAATGTTTTGGATCACACAAGTTCTACTTCTACTATTCCCAACACTGCAGATATGACAAAAACAGATAGATATATACTCTCAGCTAAGAGTACGCTCAGGGATACTGCCTAAGAAAATGTCCTTCCTCTGTGACAGATAGATCCCTGGGCTTACAAATCCAATATCCCTTCAAATATCTTAGTATCCCTTCAAATTTTTGGATACAAAGATATTAGAAGGAATCTCCAGACACATGGATCTTGTTCAGAAGAAATGGTTATTTGCAAATAGAATAATATACAGACTTGTTGGTTATTTGTTGAACAAGCCTAAGGATCAATCTAAGATTGAGGAGACGGAGATTGTTAAGGATTTTCTTGAGGTGTTTTCGGAGAGTTTGGGTTCTTTGCCTCCGAAAATTAAGATTAAGTTCATGATTGATTTGTTTTCGAATGCCAAGCCTTATGCAAAGACTCCTTATAGGATGGCTCCCGCCAAATTGAAGGAGTTGAAGAATCTGCTTAAGGAGTTATTGGCTAGTGGTTATATCCGTCCGAGTTCTTCATCTTGAGATGCTTCAGTTTTATTTGTTCAGAAGAAAAATGGATCTTTAACAATATGTATTAATTACCGGAAGTTGAACCGGATGATGGTCAAGACCAAATATCCCCTCCCACATATTGAGGAGTTATTCGATGATATACTTCAGGGATTAAGAGTTTACTCTAAATTGGATCTTCGGCAGGGATATTATCAATTGCGGATCAGAGAAGAAGATATCCCACATATGGGATTTAATACTCGGTATGGGCATTATGAGTTCGTGGTGATGCCATTTGGTTTGACTAATGCCCCCACAACTTTCATGGACATGATGCAAAGAATATTCAAGCCTTTTCTCGATAAGTTTGTTGTTATTTTCATAGACGATATTTTTGTGTATTCGAGGTCCACCGAGGAGCATGCTAGGAACCTATATATGGTTAGTGTTGCAAACGCTCAAAGATAACCAATTATTCGCAAAGTTTTGTAAATTTGACTTTTGGATTGATCGTGTTTCTTTCTTGGGTCATATTATTTCAGAGAATTATGTTGAAGTCGACCCTTCAATGATTGAGACCGTGGATAAATGGGAGAAGCCAAAGAATGCCTCCGAGATTCGAAGTTTCTTGGGTTTAGCTGGTTATTATGGAAGATTCATGAAGGACTTCTCAAAGATTGTCGCGCCTTTAATCTGATTAACTAAAAAGAGGTAAAATTCAAGTGGGATGAGGTATGTGACGAAAGTTTTGGTCTTGTAAAAGAGAAATTGACCACCGCCCCGGTCTTTCCACTTCTCGAAGGCTCCGAGGGTTATACCGTATATACGGATACATCAAAAGGAGGGATTAGGTTGTGTCTTGATGCAAAACAGAAAGGTTGTCGCGTACACCTCTAGAAAGTTGAAAGAGTATGAGAAAAACTATCCCACTCACGACTTAGAACTTGCAGTTGTGATATTTGCTTTAGCCAAGTGGAGATAATACTTGTATGATATTTTGTTCGAGATATTCACCGATCATAAGAGCCTACAATACTTGTTCACCCAAAAGGATTTCAATAACCAACAAAGGAGATGGATGGAATTCCTTGAGGATTACGAGAACCCATCTGGGTAAGGCGAATGTGGTTGCCGATGCACTTAGTCGGAAAGTTAGTGCGTCGAATTTGGATATAGGTGAGATAAGTCAACAAGATGAGATGATAAAGATTAAGGCTTGAGTTCGGAATATCATCGTGTAATCAGATTTGAAACAACGATTATTGGATGATCAAAGTAACGATTCGGGAGTTCAAAAGTTGGTGGCTAAGTCTAGAGATGATCCAGAATGTCCTTTTGTGTTCAATGGAACCGGTCTTCTTTGTTTCAAGAACCGTGTTGTGGTACCCGAAGAGGATAAACCGGTAATCTTAAGTGAGGCTCACAAATCCACGTATTCTATCCACCCCGGAGGCACAAAATGTATAACGATTTGAAGCAATTTTATTGGTGGAATGGTTTGAAGAAGGACATTACCGAGTATGTGAGACATTGTAAGACTTGCCAAGTAGTGAAAGCCATACATAAAAGCCTGGTGGTCTTCTACGACCATTGCCAATCCCTGAGTGGAAGTGGGAACAAGTGACAATGGATTTGTATGCGGGTTACCTAAGGTTAAAGGGGGATATGATGGGATTTGGATAATCGTTGATCGCCTTTCTAAATCAGCTCACTTTCTTGCGGTGCAGATGTCCGATAAGGTAAACAAGCTAGCCGTGTTGTATTATAAAGAGATTGTAAGACTTCATGGGATTCAGGTTAGTATTGTGTCGGATAGGGATCCAAGGTTTACTGCGAAGTTGTGGAAAGAGCTACAAAAGTTATTGGGTACCAAGTTAAATTTTAGCACGGCTTTGCATCCACAAATGGATGGGCGAAAGGTTGATTAAGTACTTGGAGGATCTTCTTCGGCCATGTGCTTTAGATTTTCAAAATTCTTAGGATGAACAATTGTCGTTGGTTGAGTTCCCAATTTTGAAATTCAAATCTCATTATATTATATAAATATACATACATATATCTCCTAACAACTATATTACATTATATCTTATATTATATACATATATACACTCCAACACCATACCTCCCTCACCAACTCCATCACTCTCCATCTTCTTCATTTCCATCCCAACACACAAGAGCAAAACACATTTCCCTTTCTTCTCAATTTTCATTTCCAACTTCAAGCACTTGCATCAACGATAGGAAGAGTGGGGTTTTATCATGAAAGCATCAAGAAATCATCTTCATCATCATCACCATCTCATTTTTTTATTTCCATTTTATTCCATGTTAGAGTTTGAAATTCTTGCAAAGTGAATGGATTTGAGTTTTGATTCATGAATTGTAGCATGCTTTGTTGTTTTTATATGTTGTTATGGAGTAACAAATGCATATGTAAGTTGGTTGTTGATGAATTTATTATGTATATGCATATATGAGTTGATGATTGAATTTGAATTGGGTTTTGATGATTTTGGTGGTTGGAATGTGTTTTTATGAAGTTATAAGTTGTGTATAAGTGTTATAATCTTCTTGGAATGGTTTTGGCTTGATTTGTTGTTGTTTGTGTTGATTTTGTGGCATTTACGTGTGCAATGACTGGGTTGCCTTGCTTTCGAGCAGAGGGTCCCGATCGGGACACTTTTGAACTAAATTCAGTCCGGCTTGGAACTCTTTTTACAAAAACTATGAAGAGTTCCAGTAGCTCGTTCCTGCCTGTTCTATTTTTAATCCCGGCTGGAATGATAGCCCATAATAGCTTCTGGACCTCTGTGCCTGTCGGGACTCAAAATAGCTTTAAAACCATCACGGCTGGGACAAAGTCTAGACAGGTCTTGGGACAGGGTGTCCCGGCCGGGACATTTTTAATCCCAACTGGGATGGTCTTCCAGATTTGAATTTGGAGCTTTGTCCCGACCGGGACACTTTTTATACTAAAACGTAACCCGTCTCAGCCGGGACCAAAACCCTGGAGCATGCATTGTTTATTTTCGCGCCCCTTCAATTCCTTCCATGTTGATGTAGTCCGTTGGACATTGAATGAATACATAAACATTTTAAATAATTATTAGCATCGTATTCATATTGTACGCACGCCGAGCATCGATTAATTTGGTTCATTTGTCTAAGTCTTTTGTACACTTGTGACTTTCGCACAAAGGTTGATCTCGAGGGAGTCGAGCCGGTTCCCTAACTTCTTCCTTTGACTTCTTTTTGTCAAGGTGAAGTTTTGTTTATATTAATTGACCCGTAATACCTTGTGTGACTTGAATTTGTCAAAAATGTACACTTTATAACTATTATCTTCAAATGATTTCAATTACTCAAATGTTTTCAAATGTTCTAATGAAAGTGTTTGGGCGAGATTATTAACATATAATTGGGCACTGGAAAAATATGTGAATGGGTCCGGAACGGAGTCGGCCCACAGGTAGCCTATCTTACATAAAGTACCATTTGAGAATACCTTCACGCGACTTTGATGGCCGGAAGGTGGGGTATTCTTGAGTCGATGGTTTTACCATCGAAGGAGTAGCTAGGATTCATGAACCCCCGACTCAATATGGACTAACATGGAGTTCAGACCTTGCAAACCTGTTCACAAAAACTGGGGGAAGAAGGTTGGAAAACGTTGTACGAATTATGATTATGATCAAGATTATGTATTCCTGAACGCCTTAAAATGTTTTATGCACACACAATGAGAGTAAGATTGGAGAATTAGCCACTTGCCGGGTCATGTAACAATTATGAAATTTAATGTTTTAATTGAATATTCATAATTTTGAGCGATGTCTCTTTCTAAATTAACCAATTGGTTATTTTTAAAACTTTACTCAGAGTTATGAATTGCATGTGCATGCAATATATTTATTTGTGCCCCTTAGTCAGTCCTTCGACTGATACCCCATATTGTTTTTAGGTATTTTGCTGGTTTGCTAGGCGGGGAATAAGGTCGCAGCTCGTCTTTATTTCACGTCTAGCATTTCATACTTCTTTGAGATACTTTTAATTATGTTTTAAGAATTGTATTATATTTAGTATATTGGATTAAATACTTGAGACCGTGTTGGTCATAGATGTATTTATTTTTGGGAGTTATACTCAGTTATGTTGATATGATGTTATTTATGTTTATATGCTTCCACTATTGTTTGTTGCATCGTTATGTTTGGTTTAAGGGCTAGCCTTGCTTGGCTAGTTGAGATTTTCTTTTTTCACCCTTTCGCTATGAGCTTAGTTTATATATGGAAACTAATTTCATATGTGAATTGAGTTAATAGTGCAGGGGATGTGGTGCCTATCGATGCGGGTGCTACAATATTAAACTATTCTCCAAACCCTGCGCCTCTTATTAACCGGGAGCTACGGGCTTAAGATTTGCGTTGGATTTGGCATGGAGAGGTATGTATACCATAGTTGTTGCAAGGTAAGGTTTGTTCTGTAATTTATGTTCTATTGCGGGTTATTTGCCTTATTGGGTTTGTTCCTCTTCAACTTGTATGTTAGAACATGATCCCAATTGAAATAGTTGCTTCGGTGAATCTTCTTCATGTGTTTTCCTTGCCATCCACCTAGTTTCAACCCGTAATACCTTCCTGACTACCTTATTCTATGTACTTGTGTCTCTTACCACCAAGGCTTCTCTAAACTCACTCCGGAGTGCATCTATGAAGTATCTAGCTTTCAATTGATCATCGTTTGTAATGTAGGGCACAAAAGCACCCAATCTCTCGAACTCCCCCATGTATTCCATGATCATCTTATCTCCTTGTTTGAGGGAGTGAAACTCCTCGAGCCTTTGTTTTTGTAGAATGGTCAGCGTATATTTTTTCTTAATTCTCGAACAAATACCTCCCATGTTAATGCTTCTTCGGTTACTCTTAGTTGTTTAGTGATTCCCTACCACCAAAAATTAACTTGTCCTTGTAGAAGTATAGTAATAAGGTGGACTTTGTTTTGAGAGTTACATGGCCATACTCCAAACATGCCTTTTATCCCTGAAAGCCATTCTTCGGCTTCAATATCATTGCCTCTTCGGAATTGTGAAGGATTAAAAGTCCCAAAGTCCCGGTATAAAGTTTCTATTGGATCAATCTGTTGTGTTGTAGCGGACGATGGCCCTTGATTCGATTGAAAATGTTGGAATGTGGCGGTCATAAACTCTTCAAAATTGAAGGATGGGCAAGGATCTTGATGTGAAAATTGACTGAAGTTCTGTTGATGATGGGACATCCTGAAAATCTCAAAACTATAATACCAATATATGTGAATGTCGATCAGTAAGTGCATGTTTATGTGCACAATTAACACAATTTCAAATAATTCACAAAATTCGCAAAAATATGAGAGTGAATGCAAACAAGGCACATAATCCTAAGCCCAACGACCTATACAGACTCAACATAACTCAAGAGCTCCGTTTTTACAACCTAGATCTTGATACCACTTTAGGATGTAGCACCCGGAGCGCAAGGCACTACAGCCCCACACCATAGCCCGACACTTGTAATGAAATAAAAGTTCCACACACGCACCAAGCTACAATGAACTAGTGACAAAAACAATCTCTCCTAGGCTAGGTGTTCTAGACCCTATACAAAGTGCACAATAAAATATAAACGAAATGCAGAAGCTCAGGATCAACAAACGCACATGCAATGGCTACAGGCCGGCATAATTTAAACACACGGTCACATGCAGACTTATGTGCCATAGGCCTTTTTTAAACATAAATACAAGCCCGTCAAGGGCAAAACATAAATCATACATACAAGTTCACAATTCGAATCATAATTGTGATGCCCCGATCGTTCGTTCGTACAGGTATGACGTGTGTGACCTTAATTGCGTGTTTTCAATTCCTTTAATTATGCATTTATATGATATAACTTGTGATTATATGAATTACGTGTCAAAGTGACGTAATTGGATTAA